>WWET01004802.1:90362-101069 GCA_011038615.1 Limnodynastes dumerilii | reverse complement strand
ATAATAATAATAATAATAATAATAATAATAATAATAATAATAATAATAATAATAATAATAATAATAATAATAATAATAATAATAATAATAATAATAATAATAATAATAATAATAATAATAATAATAATAATAATAATAATAATAATAATAATAATAATAATAATAATAATAATAATAATAATAATAATAATAATAATAATAATAATAATAATAATAATAATAATAATAATAATAATAATAATAATAATAATAATAATAATAATAATAATAATAATAATAATAATAATAATAATAATAATAATAATAATAATAATAATAATAATAATAATACCAATAATAATAATAATAATAATAATAATAATTATTATTATTATTATTATTATTATTGTTATTGTTATTGTTATTATTGTTATTTTTATTATTATTATTATTATTATTATTATTATTATTATTATTATTATTATTATTATTATATCCAACTATTGTGTTTTGATTTACCCCTCTACATTTAATAGAACCGGAAATAACAATATAAAGTGCTGAATGCATGCTGACTTTTAAAATAAACTCTGTTTGTTTAGTTTCACCAGTACACTGGAATTATTTTTATTCATTTACTATAAGTTCAACTAAATAAATTGAGGCACTTTCCACACTAGAAGGATAGCTCTTATTGGTATCGAAATGTATTTTTAAAAAATGAGTATAAATTATACAGATTTTAAATATTGCATAACACATTATGTTAGCCATCAAATCATGTTATCTGAAAACATGATGTACTGAGAAAACATGCCTAATAAGCCCTAGGTACAATCTTGATTATTATGCATTATCATAATTTGCAACTCTTCTTTCTATCAATAGCCCAGGTCAAGTTTGCAAATGTATAATAAAGTGTCATTAACATCAGCAGCACTATCATTCTAATGTCCTTTGTCCAGAAAGGCCATGACAAATCTGTAGAATATCGAGTTAGCTTTGGTAAAAATGTTGACTCTGCTTGTTATTTTCCCATTGGGGCCCTGAACACAACAACAATTTCATGAATTATTTCCTCTCCATAATACTAAAGGGAAGCAAGTAAATAGCTGTATTAGCATTTAGTGGTAAAGCAAATAACTAGCACGGCCATTTCCACTTAGTATGATTTAACTATTACAGCCTTTTGGAATTGCAAATAGCAGATGTTAAACTATACATGAAACATTATTCTCATTTTTAATGAGTCACATAAACCAGTGAGACATTACTTTTAATAGGTTGATTGTATCTTATTGTTAATCAAGCAGATGGTTTTATTATATTTTTTATTACATTTTGTATATAAGGGTAAAAAACAAATATTTTAAGACATTTAACTCCCCTTAAGCAATAAAACATTACTAGGTAAGAATAAGAGGTATCAAAGTAACCAATTTGTCTTTTTTGACTGTCAAATGCCTAAGTAAAAATGGATGGTTAGTGTCTTACCAAAAGGTTAGAAGGACCTGCGAAAAACTGTGACGTAATAAGCAATGGAATCACGTTTTTCTCAATTCAAGAATCTTATCAAAACTCTCCTGATATGGGGCCTGATCCTTAGTTAGTGTAAGCCAGATGTTCCTCGTCAGAACTCCAATCTTATGAAGCTCAGTTTTGTACTATAGGTTTTCTGTGTGTGTGTGTGTGTGTGTGTGGGGGGGGTGTACTAAATATTCTGCATGTCTAATCCCTGCAGAAAGGCAATGATAGACATGTAGATTAAGGTAAGTGGTCTTCAGTAGGCACATCCACACAGATCTGCATTTGGACGGATGGTTTAAAGCAAGGTTCCGGACACGTAACATAAGTTAACTCTTCTCTCATGTGGGAGTGTCATTTACGGGGCTTGATTTGTTCTATTTTTTGGGATTCCCAATGTTGGGAGCTTTGATTATATAAAAAGATATACATAAAATAAAAAATGCTGGAAAACGGCACTCAGCTAATACAAAAGATTCAAGTGCTGAGGTGCAATCAGGAAAACTTGATAGACTTGCCAGAAAATTCATGCACTCTTCAGGCTCATATAGCTGCAAAATCAATAGTTTATTCGATACATGACCGACGTTTCAGAGGTCTCTGCCTCTTTCTTCAGGGTAACAGAATAAACAAACCATGAAAGAATAAATAGCCAAGTTAATTACAACAGACAGACTCACCTGTATCCTCAGAACGCCAGCCGCAGACAAACCGCACATGTGCAGGACCAGGAGAAGCGTCGCGGCGCCTGTGACGTCATCCGGTTGCCAGGGGAACGGTGATGCTTCCCCAAAGCTTCCTAACGGCGTACAGCGTCCACACACTGCTCTGGCCACCCACAGTGTAGCGTCCAGCAGCAGGAGACAGGGAAACAGGGAAAATAACATATTGAAAGGACATATGTATAAAACAAAACAGTACAAGAAAGCACCTGTGTAATAAAAACGGCATTAGCAGAGGCACAATAACAGTATGTATAGCCAGAAAACAAAAAAAGGAAAAAGAAGGGGAAAATGAGAAGAAAAAAAATAATTTATATGAAATAAATAAAACGTGAAGTCTATATATGAGCTGAAAAACACTGCTACAACCAATCATGTATATATAAAAAAAGAGTGAAAAAATAGTGGTGTCCCAGCATGGCAGTAATTGCCAACAATCACTGGCAAGAAAAGAAAAAACAGGAGAAAAAAGAAAAGAAAAATAAGCTAGTGCAAATAAGTAAATATAGAAATAAAAAACTAAATCAAACATGAACTAAGAGACTTATGTCGGAAGGGATACAACAGCAACCATAAATAAGTATGGAGATATATGTGCGCCAATCTGTAAATGCGCACACATATAACCACACTATAAGAAGCATCCCAAGGGCAAGTTCTCATTGAGTCCAAAAGGTTGAATGGTTTGTAAAGTAAATATCCATTTCGACTCGCATCGCAGTAAGGCCTTGTCACGATCCCCGCCCCGAGAAGAGGGGGGGATATGGTCGATAATTTTACAGCGGAGGTCCGCCAGGGAGTGTCCCAATTGTAAAAAGTGTGCAGCCACTGGTTGGTCTGCGGATCCAGAAGAGATAGCCAATCTGATTGCAGAGCGGTGTAAATTCATCTGCTCACGTCCAGATGTTTACAAAGAAACACATAGTCACTTCTTATTCACTAAAGGTGGTTTTACTAAATCGCTTCTAGTTCACCCCGAAAGCGCTGTAAAAAAAAGCGCCTCCTATGTTTGGCGCTTTCATTGAAAGCGACACACACTTTAGCTGAAAAACACATGTCAACATCATTTACGTGTTTTTCCTAGTAAAAATGTCAAGCGCATCATGAAATTAACCCTTATCGTGCTGGTGCTGATATTACTATAAGGCACAGCATGACCATGTGTTTTTGGACATGCTGTGCCTTACTTTAGTACTATAAGCAACAGCATGGCAAGGGTTAATGCCATGGTACGCTTGGGCCATAAAAAAAAAACAGTACACTAAATAAACATTCTTTACAGTAAAAAACATTACATACCCAAACATACATTACAAGTAAATAATGTGTCACCCTTAGAATTAATTAAATTACAGGTGGCCACTAAAAAAACCCTATGTGTAATGTGTGTTGTAAGTGTTAAAAAGAATAAAATGCACTATTAACTCACTGCTTTGCAGTCATCTATCTTAGGATGACTTGTTTGAAGATTGGGAGCTGTTGCTTGAAGAACGGAACATCTGGATTGAATTCCCAAGCTTGTTGATCGAAGATTTGTGCATGTTGATTGTAGATCTGGACCACTTGATTGGAATTCTGCTGCCTCCTCTTCTCTGTCTTGATTCGACATCCTGCTTCTTCCTTTTCTGGGGTTCCGTGGCTAATGACCATTCGGTCACTAGAGGGCCCCCTTTTATAGTGTCTATGACGTCATAGACACTATAAATATGCAACAATTTTTTAATTTGTCAACAAGTATTTTTCTATTTTTTTATATTTCAATAGAAGAACCCAGTATGGTTTTTTTTACTCTAAATTCTCTATACAGAAGTCTCCTCAATACTGGTCTGTTGTGGCATCAATAAAAACCACATCTGAAAAGGCAGCACAATCTAAAAATAAAACCCCAAACTAAAATCCATGCAGAGCCACTTGTCATAATCTTGTCATTATTTGTCCCTGTCTACAGTGCTCAAGGCTGAAATAATATTGCTGATTATTTATCCCCATGCACCTTTGAATTGCACAATATATATTAAACTGATGGTAGACAAATATTATGTTGTCACATTGTAGGGATCATTCTCTCACACAATTGTTACATGACATATGTTGCAGTTATACATCTTGAGCCTGATCCAGAGCTACGCAAGCCAGCTGTCCGTAAGTACGGCCAGCGTAGCTCTCCTGCACTCTCCCTGTCCCTCCCCCTGTGTGAGCGTAGTTACACACAGTTATGCCGGGTGAAGGCTACCCTAACTTCAGCTGGTGTAACTGTGTGTAACTACGCTCACACAGCAGCGTAACCGCCGAGATCCTGCCCTCACTACCTAATTTCCCTCCCCCCGCCTCCCTTCCGTAACTACAACATAGTTACGGCGCAGCACGCCCTCTCATCCGTAACTACAGCATGGAGCACTATCCATGGCTCCGGGAGCGCATTTTCGGCACATGCGCAGAACTGTAAAAATTACGTTCTTACGCATATGGCCGCCATAAAAACTATGGCGGCCGTAGGTCTGGATCAGGCCCCTTTTGTCTAGTCTGCTTTAAAGATTTATATTATCTTTTTCTAATAATCCTGAAACCATTGTCAACATATTTTAAAAATAGTCAATATATCTTTTTAAACTCTCATAGAGAGTTAACTTACATCTCTTTGTTTAGATCAAACAAATGTATAAACTTTAATTAATTTTGCAATGTTTTTAATTTACAATCAAATATAATTCTATAATAACATTGTAGAGCCAACACCTGTTAATGTACTGGTAAAGGGTCAACCTGCTAATCTTACTAGGTCAGTATTAGTGAGATAATGATCAAAGAGAAGTCTTCATTGCCAATATAAATACTCTGTTCATACTACTTTCATGATGTTCCAACCTTTGATTGGTCAATTCTCTTGACCCAACCCTGGTAAGTACATTCAGCTTAGGTAAGCCTTCCAGCCTGTTGATCTTAATGCTTCTTTGGCATAATTTAATTCCTTGGATGCTCTAAGCTTACAAAGCAGAGTCACTCTAGCACTGATCAACTCCACTCACATTAAATTCCTAATAAACTAATAAAATTTGTATTTATTTAAATTCAATTTATTCACTATCCAGGGCTCCGGGAGCGCATTTTCGGCACATGCGCAGTACTGTAAAAATGACGTTCTTACGCATATGGCCGCCATAAAAACAATGGTGGTCGTAGGTCTGGATCAGGCCCCTTTTGTCTTGTCTGCTTTAAAGATTTATATTATCTTTTTCTAATAATCCTGAAACCATTGTCAACATATTTTAAAAATAGTCAATATATCTTTTTAAACTCTCATAGATTCATTCATTTAACATCTCATTGTTTAGATCAAACAAATGTATAAACTTTAATTAATTTTGCAATGTTTTTAATTTACAATAAAATATAATTCTATAATAACATTGTAGAGCCAACACCTGCTAATCTTACTAGGTCAGTATTAGTGAGATAATGATCAAAGAGAAGTCTTCATTGCCAATATAAATACTCTGTTCATACTACTTTCATGATGTTCCAACCTTTGATTGGTCAATTCTCTTGACCCAACCCTGGTAAGTACATTCAGCTTAGGTAAGCCTTCCAGCCTGTTGATCTTAATGCTTCTTTGGCATAATTTAGTTCCTTGGATGCTCTAAGCTTACAAAACAGAGTAACTCTAGCACTGATCAACTCCACTCACATTAAATTCCTAATAAACTAATAAAATTTGTATTTATTTAAATTGAATTGATTTCTTTTTAATTTATTTAATAATCATATAATCACATAACCAAATTATATGGGGACAGAAAGAAAATAGTGCAAATTGCAGAAAAACAAAAAATAACCACTCAAATCAAGTGGTTTAGCCACCACTAGCCTTATAAAAAGGAAACTCATAAATACACAATAAAATAAAAAGGAAACACATAAGTAAAGTAGGAGAGGAAGAGGAACAAAGAGTAATCTTTTCTAGCACATGGATATAAATCCTCGATCCATACCCCTTCCATGAAATTCAAACTTCTGATTAGTCGACTCTAGTAAGTGCAACTTCAAAAGTGTGAAAGCCAGTGGCAAACCTGGATTTTGGAAGGGGGGTTTCCACCGCGTGTAATACATGTGGTGTATATTTGCATGCTTCCTAACATTTTGGAGGCCGAAAATGGGACAAATAAGCTCCACCCCAACCCGCTCAAGCTCAGTTCCCGAACCACCCCCACTGTCATGCCGATCGGGCAAAAATTACCCCTAAAATGTGAGTGTGTATGTTAGGCAATTAGGGCTCTATTTACTATCATTAGCGCATTGAGCGCTAATGATAGCAACCAGGCTCGCTGCACCTCGCAGCAAGCCTAGCAGGATCAGAACAAGTATTTACTAATACTTACCCTTCCAGCGAGGTCCCACGACCGTCAGCAAGCCTTTCGCTTACATCGTTCGGTTGTGGAGTCCCGGCACATGCGCAGTAGCTGCCTTTTGGGACTTTGTAAAATTTCAAGTCCCAAAAGGCAAAATCACTGCGCATGCGCCAGGATCAGAGACAGTCAGATACATTTTAAAGCTTAATTCTCAGTTTTTTTGTGTTTTTTTTTTATTTAATATGTTTACTAGATAAAAAATTAATTAAAACTAGTTAATATATTTCTTTTTACTTAGATTTGAATTTTTTTTTTTTTACTTAACTGTATTCCAGTGGTCTCCCGATATGTACCCCCCTCTTCCTCTCCCCAATTACAGCTATTAGGGGGAGGAAAAGGGGGGTATATTGGGAGACCGCTGGAATACTTACCCTAATGCCATCTTCAGATGGCGTTATTTAACCTGACACTTAGAGTGGGCTGGTGATCCAGAGTGTTTAATGCGATGGAAACCATAGCTTTGTAAATAGCTAACTCTTTGTTATCATATGAAAACAATATTTGTAAATAGAGCCCTAGACTGTAATGCAGCAGAGGCTGAAGGACTGTTTAAAATTGTGTGGTACTTAATATGATGGCACAGTTAAAAAAAAAAAAGTGAAATGACAATACTGATATTTTTATACTATCCGACTGCCAAAATATCTAAGATGTTCATTAAAGTTCTCTGTGAAAGCAGGAAGTTTATAATGTAGAATTTGAAAATAATAAAAATAAAATAAATCTACATTAAGGCATTGTATTGTTAGTAACAAGTCCTGTTTTTGATATTTTTAAGTAATTTATGATTTACTTTCTAGTTTAATATTGAAGAAACAGATCTACTAGCAATAGCAGTAAACAATGCATTAGTAGAGCACATTGCACAGTGGACCAGAGCTTGTGTCAGTGCATAAGCACTGTTGAATTTGTTGTGACCCATTCACCATCCTCACCTGCTTTCCTATTGCAGCATAGGCCAGAATCATCATCCTCCATGCCAGTCTTCTTCACATGGCCACAAAGCCAAGCCCCCTTTTCGGGAAAAAAAAAATTCAGTTTTCAATCTGGGAGGTTTCTGCGCCTCTGATAGCCTATGACTTAAAAAGGATTAACATAAGAGACGACTACCACGTGACTCTTAGCAAATATTTATTAAGTAAAACATCTCTGTAATGGTAGTTATCTTTTAGTCTGCCATTTGCCCACCATTAATTGATAGTCAGACCTATAAATAAGGAAAAGCAAGTCTACAACAGAAAAATACAACATTTTGTAGAGGTATAGATGAAAAGTTAAAAACAGAAGTTCTGCCGCACAAGAAATTATAAGAGTGAGACGTACCCCACATAAGGGGGAGCTACTGTACAGCCTGAGTATACAATATAACAAATAAAAAAAGGGAGAGCCCCACAGAAGGGGTTCAAGTGGCTGTTTAACTACAGTGCACTGTAAATACACTCAAAATATTTTTCCCAAAAATACACAAAGGCATGGTGCACACGGTGCAACCGCCAGGTCAGCATCTCCTCTCTGACCTGGTGGTTGCACCATGTGCACCAGTGCCCCGCATCAATTGATCCCCTGAAAGCCATCTGAGATATCTAATGGAGACCGTGAGATCGTGAGCCCGACACTACACGGCTGCTAAGAATAGGGAGGGTGAGTTACAGCTTGGAAAAGCAAAGCCCGTCCGTGAGGTTGGTAATGTGTATTAGGGAAAGCAATTATCCGGATTAGATTAGGCTGGTGCTTCCTCCTCATAGCACCTGGGACATTATTGTATATACTCTGGCTCTCCAATTGATCTGCTGAGTATCTCTATGCAATATATCTATGATACTATGACCTTGAATTCTGTATCTATCGCTTGTAGGGGTATCTTATATTTACGCTCTCAATTATCCAGCTATTATAGCTGACTAATACATTTTTGCAATTGTTTGGCATCACACACGCCTTTGTGTATTTTTGGGAAAAATATTTTGAGTGTATTTACAGTGCACTGTAGTTAAACAGCCACTTGAACCCCTTCTGTGGGGCTCCCCCTTTTTTTATTTGTTATAGATGAAAAGTTTAATTATTTATCACACAGTCCCTTATTGCAGTAAAAAAATATATAAACTATAATTAACGAAAAGATACCATAAATCTTTTACTTAAACAGCATTATAATACTACAGTGTGTTTAACTTGTTTTGAGAATTCAACAGAACGTAAGTTTATCTGAGAATAGCTTTTGGTATTTAGATGAGATATGGTTGCTCGTAATGACATGTATAAAGTATAATGTTCCTGTGCATAATTTTATTATTTTGTATTTACAGTTGTTTACCACATAAAAAGCAAATTTTTATATAAATGGGTATACAACTGTACCAACAACAGTAAAGATACACACTTACATTTGGTTTTTCAAAACACAAAGTAATAAACAATTATCATATTATATTTTTTCCAGTGAGTAACAAAATTTAACTTTTTGTGTTTCTTTATTAGGAGTTAGCACTAACCAAAATTAGCTTAAGGCTGTTTCTTTTAAGAATTTCATTATGGTAATATGAAATCTGCTAAGCATGCACTGAGCACTGGCAGAACACTGGAAAATAAAACAATTGTAATAAGTGTTTTTCATATGGGTATTGGTTGTAAACAGAGTTTGTAGTGGTTTATTATAGGGATAAATTGCAAAATGCTCAATGTGTTCCAGGACAATCATTTTTAATATCCAATGATTTAGTAAGTCATAATTTTCATGTCGGCATGGAAAATGTATAAAAATGTCAAAGATAGTAACAGGAGATTTGCAGTTTATCTAGTATACTGTATTTACTCAAACATATAATTGAAGAACTGCACAATCATTATATACTAATGGCATAAACATAGAAAGAGTGGCAGGCATATTTTAGATTTGGGACAAGACACAGCCTATTAACTTATTAATTGCATTTTAAAGAAATAAAGAGAGGTGGCGTAATCACTTACCACAAGAAAATGTAATATAGGACTGGCCCAGGAGAAATGTAAACCCAAACTCAACAACATCTGTTTTTATAATAAGAATGGCATGTTTACTTATATTGTTGGCTTATTTAAAAAAGTTATTTATCTTATTGTACAAATGGAGAAAGAGTGAGTACCCAGCGCTAAAAAGTATGAAGCAGAAAGTGTGAGAAATACAATATTTTTAATAGAAGGAATATCCTAATAGATATAAAACATATGGATAAAAAGCAATGAATTATACACTTAAAGGGCCGTATCCAGACCTACGATGGTAGGCCGACACTCCCCCTTGCCCCAGCGTATAAACAGTCGCTTACGCCGGCCGAAGGCTACCCTATCTTCAGCTGGCGTAAGCGACTGTTAATACGCTGGGACGGCGGCGTTAGTACGTTAATGCCGCCCTCCCAGCCTCATTACCCTCCCTCCCCCCGCCTACCTGCCATAACTTCCGCGTAGTAATGCTGGGGGGGCACCCTCTCAAGCGTTACTACACTGAAGCTACGAACGCCCGATCCAGGATCGGGCATTTACGCAGCTACGCCAGGCAACATCTGAGTCTTATCCTTTGAAGTTCCCTATTTGCAAGTTCTTCACATTTAAAACTTTATACAGTGTCATCTAAGGCACCATAGCTGCCGCTACTTGGAAAATATTGTACTAAATAGGACTGATTCTACACTGTATTAACACCATTGACTGCCGTTATTTGCCCTCAGGTGGTACTCTACCATCGCACACTAAACAGTGCAAGCCTAGATACTTTGGGCCTGATTCAGAGATACGATTTCCACGGCACTTAGGAGCGTATATTTAAGATCCTAGAAAATTCGCAAAACTGCGCATGCGTAGTAATAGTGCAACGCCGTCTACGTAGTGGTTAGGAGTGTAAATTCGCTAAGAGCGTAAGTTTGAATCGCACGCAAGCACTTAAGATCTTAAGTGCAGCGAATCTTTAAGATCTTAAGGATTTGCATGGAAAGGGGCGGGGGGAGGCAGGGAAATGAGAGAAAGTGGGCGAGGACTGACACTTAGGATCTTAAATGAACGCTACCACGTCACTTAAGATCCCAAATGACAGCGTATAGTTA
>WWET01004802.1:47153-58205 GCA_011038615.1 Limnodynastes dumerilii | reverse complement strand
TGGTAGAGAGAGTCACGGTAGATGAAGTGTCCATCCACTGTGACCCTCTGTTGCAGCACTGGGGAGACAGACTCCACAGCACTGCTTAAGCAGTTGTTGCTGATGTCTGACAGTGGGGTGTGCGATGGGTAATATGTGTGCTGCAGGCCCCCTAAGCTGCTGGGCCCCGCAGCAGCTGAACCCTTTGAACCCCCTGTAGTTACGCCCTTGCCTATACTGTAATTTATTTTATCTGTTTGTTGTTAATAAATATTTTTTATGTTTCATTTTGCTTTACTGAGCTGACTTTTCCAAACTCTATCGGCTGTGGACAGACAGCGGGGAAGAAAGTTTTGTTTACAGTCACCCTAGTTACACGCTGCAAGACACGTGGAGACTTCGAGCGATATAGCCATGCTGAATCTGTTTGAAGCACGAACCTCAGCGTTCAATAGTTGCACTGACTGGACTATAACGTTCCTGTTACCAAGTCGGACCCTACATTCTGGCTATATATTGAGATCAGAAGCAACGGAGAAACAGACTTCAGCATTGTGAGTTTTTCAACAAGACTTGACTGTCTTTAGTATCTTTTAAAAGAGACACTTTTTCTGTTTACTTTTCATCTGCACTGAGACTGTAATTTAAACTATATCTACTTTATGTTGGATATTGTTTTATTACCACAATTGATTGCCACATTTTATCGCCAGTGGATTCCCTATCAGTGAACGTTTTTTCTTCACACACAGACTTTTTTTTAGTACTTTGAACTGAGTTGATATTACTTTGGACACGGTTTTATTCACACTTTATACACCTTGGATTTTTGAGAAGGGTAATGTTTTTTATTCATATCTGAATTGTTTGAACTAATTTCACATTGTATATTTTACTCATATTTATTTATTTTGTCACTATCATCTTTTTATATCTGACCCATTTTACCTTGTTTATTATTAATTTCTTAGTAGGTAGTTCACTTTTTTTTATTTATATTCTAAGTATATTAGCTTTTTGTAGTCCCCTTGGTTTTACATTCTTTTACCTCAATATTTTGATCTCCCCTGCGCTTTCACATCAAATTCTCAGTCACTTTTAGTCCCATATATTTCCTGATCCCTCCCATTTTGTTTATTCCTTATTTTCTTTACTCCTAGCTCCTCTTACACTACGTTGGTCTTTTATTATTGTTACTTTGGAGGAATTTGGTGGTATTCCTCGGTGTTATACTTCTGCTTTATTTGCCTTAGCAGTTAGTGAGCACCCTTACCTCTCATTTATTTTATTAGTAGATTTTCCTAGAAAAGCCCATTTCCATACTCCCACTTCCCCATCTATTTGGCTATTCTTTATTCTTCCCAAATATATTATAATAACTTATCAATTAAAGAAGAATGTATTATGAGCTATACTGACCTGGTACATTTCTGGGTACCTGCTTCATAGTTTCTCAGGGATAAATGCTCTTGATACATACACCTGCCCCTCTACTTTATAATACTCTCTTACTATCTGAAAATCATTGAGTTTCTGCTACACAGAATGATGGCCCGTATTTAGAGTACCGGACATATAAAATATACGTCTGGTGTTTAGCGATTTTTACTACTGCGCATGCGTAATTTTTAACGTAATCTACGTATCTTTTTTCTTACATAGATTGCGTAAATGTAGTCTTTCAGACCGCATTTACGCAATCTACATTAGAAAAAAATACATTAGAAAAAAATACATTAGAAAAAAATATGTAGATTACGTAAAAAAATGACTACGCATGCACAGTAGTAAATATCGCTAAACACCGGACGTATATGTTTTTTGTCCGGTACTCTGAATACGGGCTGATGACTGTACCAATCTTATGTATTTACTTTTTAGATAAAATGGAATCATATCTATTGGTTAAGAAGCGTGTGATGGGTATTTTTTTTCGCTTCTCTGCACATTGGTCTATACATGAACAACCGCTATTTAATTGGATGTTAATACGGCCAGCAATGGTAAATGATTTTCGAATAAAAAAAAATAAAAGATACAAAAAGGTCTTAAAGAATGAGGAGGGGGCATGTAAACCAAGACGTCAGTGCGCATTTCACTAAAACTAAATAGCTTTTTCATTTCAGATTTGGAAACCCAGGATGGAGGGGCACGGACACTGCCTTTTTTATTTCCCCTCACAGTGTTTGCATTATAATAATAAAATTGTCCCTTTCCTAGTTATTACAGAAATTACATGATTAACTCATAGAAAACTAGAATTTACATTTATTGAATAAATATATACAGCCTGCTAGCTCACACGTATGTATGTGTATATATATATATATATTTATTTATTTTTTGCTTCTGTTTTGACATTTGAATCAATTTACAACCCTAAGATTTATGATGAAGAAAAACATGTATTTGTTCTATTGTCTGATGTTAGGCTTGTGGAAGACAGATGTTGTCTAGTTGCACATACTTTGCATTAGTAAGTATAAAATGTTGGTATTTTGTATAATTGTGTGCTTTTTTAATTTGTTTTAATTGTCACACCTGTTTTTAATTGTTCAATGATTATGTCAAAGTATGTGTTTGAGGTGACATTTATGGAAATAGCATGTTATTGTATTCACTTATCAATGATTAAGGACAGGTGTTGCCTCTAACATGCAAGCTGCTATCACTCTCATGTTTTAAATATGTAAATTAAACACAAATGATTAACTGAATTGTGCTGTGATTGTTGTATTACTTTTGAATGCCTTCACCTGATGTACGGACTTGCACAATAGCACTTCCATATGTTAATGCTGATTATCTTACTTCTGAACTCACAGCTTGTGATTCTTATTTATTTGAATTTATTTAGTCATGCGCTATAACTTAACCCAGCATAGCTGTCTTTACAAAAAAATCATCCAGATATTTTTCATAGTTGTCCACTTCTCTACATATCAAGATTCGGGAAATTTCCAATTTAATTTAATTATTAAACTTTTGGTGATTTGTAGAAGCGATTAAGTGATCGCAAAATTTACCAAAGGTAAATTTGCTGGGCTTTTGCATTTTCAAAAATCGCCATGGCAAACATTTCAATGAAGGACATAGCAATCGCTGGATTTACTAAGCGTTGCTTAATAAAATCTCGGCCAATTTGCTAAAAAAATAGGTAGATGTCAATACATACTTGCACTTTCATAGTGCGCATCACAAACCCTGGAAAATTAACATTCCAAAGGGACAACTCATTCGCCTGTATAGAAATAGCTCTTCCAGGAGCGCCTTTATACCCCAAGCCCAGGAATTGATTACTAGCTTCCTTGAACGGGGATACCCCTCTGACTTGTTGAATACAGCACTGCAAGAGGTCCTAAGTATGGACAGATCTGCCCTTCTCATAACCAAACCCAAAAAACCTTCCTTTACCCAGTCTGATCATGCAGCCCGCTTTGTTTCCAGATTCCATAATAAATCTTATCAAGTGAAAAAGATTATTGAAATTTTTTTTTTATCATCAGACAAGATGAAACCTTGAGAGACATCCTACCTGAGAAGCCACAAATAATTTATAAGTAAAATAAAAACCTGAAACTATTTCTGGCACCTAGCCACTTAAAACAAGAGCAACCCTCAGATGGGGGATGTACCCTCATGAAAACCTTTAACATTTGTGGTTTCGTTAGGTGTGGACGCAACTCTTGTATAACTTGCAAATATGTTGTTAACAAAACAAAATTTGCTCCCATAGGCCAAGACCGCATCCCAATCCGACAATTTATTAATTGTGATTCGGACTTTATCTATCTTTTAATGTGTGGATGCGGCCTTGGCTATGTAGGGAGAACTACAAGGTGCTTAAAACAACGGTTTCTGGAGCATCGCAGAAACATCATCAAGAAAGTTAAAAATCATAGCGTGCCCAGACACTTTGAGTTATGTCACCAAAGTAACCCTGAGTCACTAAAATTAATTGGTCTGGAATGAATCCCCATATTAGATCGGGGAGGAAACAGATTCTGGGTATTATGCAAACAGGAGGTATACTGGATTTTTAGGTTAGGTACCCTTTCCCCCGAGGACCTAAATGAGTCAATGGAATTAAATGGTATTATCTAGATTCATGGAGACTCCAGCTTTGTGGTTTCTTGGCTTTTTATATTTTATTTTAATTTTATTTTATTTTATTCTACTTTACATCTATTTCTTTATGTATTATCCTTTATTATTAAATTCATATTATATGCATAACAATTTGTGTATATTGTTCTCTTTTTTCTCCCCCTCCCAATTTGAATGGTCTTTCTATAGACCTTTAATATAGGGATTAATTGGATACCCTCCTTACTATGAATATAAATAATAAATATATTGAACAACCTGAACAGCCTTATGATATGCTACATAGCCTTATTTTATTTTATTCTACTTCATACCTATCTCTTTATGTACTGCCCTTTATTATTAAATTAAAACTATATGTATAATTTGTATATATCTTTCTCTTTCTCTTTTTCTCTTTCTCTTTTTCTCCCCCCCTCAATTTGAATAGACCTTTAATATTGGGATTAATTAGATACCCTCCTCACTATGAATATAAACATTAACTATAATGAACAACTTGAACAATCTTATGATATGCTACATACACGTATATGCAGAGACCTATATATATATATACGTGTTGCTTCCTATATATTTATATACATTTTGGGTATATTATTGATTGAAATGCCGCTCCATACATTACTTATATTATTAATATTACTATTATTATTATTTTTGTTATGAGACGGACCCATATGAGATATGGGCACGCCACCTTTTGTTCGATAGATATATGTATTATTTTTGCATACATATACATACTTGAATTTTTTTATTATGAATTTTATTTATATATTTCATATTCTATTATTATTGTTTTTTTAATTTTTACCTTATACATATAGATACGCAAGTGTATCTATATACATAATATTTTTTTTGAAATATAATACTATGTTTCAAGTATGTATTTTTTCTTTATATGTATTTTTTCTTTATATATTTTTTGGTTAATCTGACATATATATTTTTTATTTTTCTGTTTTTTGTAATGCATCCTGTTCTCCTCTGTATTCATGAAGTACTATTGTCAATACCAACGCTCATTAATTAGTCTCCATCTGTGCCTGTTAATTGAAGAGAGTTTAAATACCCTTCCAGACCTCATACTTGCATCTACCTCTGAAGAAGTGGCCAGAGGGCCATGAAACGCGTCAGTGGCCTTTATTATTGACGGGAGAGCGCAATTCCTATTATTTGATTTTACCACTCTGGAACTTTTATCTTGATCTGCACATTGAAATCTGCTTGCCGTTCACAGGAGGACTCTAAATTATTGCATATTTGTGCCACCTATACGGTGGGCGATACCATCACCACGGGACCCCTACTTCAAACAAAGAACATTAGAGATACTTTTTAGGCACCTTGCTACAACGTAACTCCAGGTTACTCTCACCTCTTCCGGGACTGCCCTCCGGAGCTTCGAGGAGTCGGAACATCGGAGGAACACTCGGCGGGACATGTGTTAACCTCTACATCAGCTGGACTCCTACACAATAGCTCTGATCTCTCAGAGTAACGGAGGAAAATGCCAGCACAAGGACTGCCTTTTGCCACGGACCGGCGGACGCACGCCTGCCGGTGGGTACGCCCATACAAAAACTTTCTCTCTGTTCTTATCTACCTGTGGAAAAGATATACAGGTCCCAGTGTCTCTAATACATCTACCACTCCATTTCTCCCCGGAACTTGCTCCAGAGGCTTGTGCCTCATATGTGCATTATCGCTATACTCACCATCTATTTATATATAACTAATAGGAATCCCCTTCCCTGTCTTATTTGTTTTTATACCTTTATTGAGCTTTTTTAATGTTAATGAATAAAATAGTTTTCAGGCAACTCTATTAAGCGTTGGTATATATCCTTGGATAAAGTTTCTAGCGCAGTAATTTTTTATATATATGTTTCTATTTGGTAGGCATTCCATATTACAGCTGCTGTTAGCCTTATCCTAAGATACCATTGTATGTTACTTATTTTATTTACCGATATACATATCTATACAATTTGTTAATCACTTACTTGTTTTGAGAGCCAGGTATCACATTTTTTATAGTTGCTCTGAAAAAGTGCCAGTTTTAAGCGCCTGCTGTATGTGTCGCTTTTATAAAATCGCAGCGATTGTTCCTTATTATACATCGCCAGTCGAATACGTCCCTTAGTATTTTTTTTAAAAGTCGCCGGACAATTGTGGCGATTGCTGGCGATGTTTAATTGCAGGCAAATATCAACCTTTGTAAATGAGGCCCTTAGAGTTTCTCCTGTCTTTAGTTATTTAGGGCTACTAATATCCAGAAGACACATTGTAATTTAATCTGGTATGTTTGTTTTAGTGCATTGACTGGGGAAACATATTTCTGCACATTTTGCTATCAGGAGAATGAAAATTGAATGTAGCTTTTCTAAAAAGCAGTATTTTGTTTCTTTTATTTAGATGTAGTAAAAAGAAAATGTAATTAATTAATACAAGAATTTACTTACAGGGCTGGATTCACAGATAATAACTCAAGGGGACTTACACAAATCACTTGCATGTGACATCTGCGCATATGTGCACCAGATGTTACACAACGGACAGAACACTGTGGACAGAAGACCCCTATGACAAGGTGGACCTTGCATTCCACCATGCAGATAAGGCAAACAGGGCGGTGATATCCAGATCCGCACAAACCTGCATTCGTACAGACGCAGATCAGTGCGGTAAAGTTAAGGTTAGGTTATGGACATGGAAGTGTCCATAACTCCACATGGCAGAGGGGAGTGACAGGGGAGTTCACAGACCTCTGCACATATGGAAAGGGAGTGGGGGTCTGAATCCGGTCCATAATGAGCAGATCACTTCACGTCCGCCTTTCCTCTATTAAAGCTACACAAGCAGATTAACAAGAATGCTGCTGGCAGCTGCATCAGCAGATCCAAAAGGAAGGCTGGTGGTGGCTTTCACATGTTAAACAAAGATTGGTAAGTTATTTTCCAAACAACTTCTCATTAAATCAATGCACTGCAATGTATTGAGGTATATTGAACAACCAATCAAATCACTCTTAAATAATTCTCCCTTCAGTAATGATAAATAGCCATTATTATAAGATTCAGCGCAGGACTGTGTTATACTGATTTTAAATAACTTTATGTATACTTATAACTAGGTTGAATAAAAGAAAATGATTATGTGTATGATTAGACTAGAGTTGTCAGAATGTTCTAAGCACCACAATTGCCAGGGTGTCTCATCAGCATGCCAACCCTGAGAAAATAAGGTAATTTCCTTGACATAGTCTATTGTAAAAATACACCTGTGCTGTGTGCATTGATTACACATCTGCAGGAAGGCACCATTCCTAGTTGAGACTATAACAGGCAAGACATGATCAAACAACCTCCCAGCACTACAAGCATTGTTGAAGAGAAGAAAAGAAATATAGGAAGTATTGCCTGCGTTTTAGATGAAATGTCATTTACTTGCATACTTTCACAAGAATCCAGTTCAATCCTGAATACTGAATGCAGCGACAGGTAACTTATCTGTAAACACTGTGTTTCTTCTGTCATTCGCTTCAACCAAAGATGCCTGTTTCTCAGTAGCTACTACTAAATATGACAGGGGGAAAGAAAGAAATGCACATATTGGACCAGTTCAAACTTTTAAAAATAATACTCCTTTCACATCACTAAAACCCAAAAACCTAGGCCTTGGCTGTAACCCGAATTTTGGTGGTGATGTAAAAGGTAACGGGGTCCTGGTGCCGGGTCTAATGACTGGGGACTCAGACACAGGAAAAAATAAGGTGGTTTTTTTCCCGTGTTTAAACCTGGTAAGTGGTGATATGAAAGTTTTTCAACCCGGGTCTCACCTAACACACCTGATTGGATAGATTTGTTTACTATTGCTATGGCAACAGCAAACAAATCTATCGCCAGGAGGTGCGCGCAGCCCTTAATACTGTCACTGCAGACTCGGGACCACTAATTTCCCGAGTCTACCCTGCAGTGTTTTAAGGGGACCACCCAGGTTTTTTTATTTTTATTTTTTGCAGAAAAGCCCACCAATAACCTGTGTTAAAAATTCTAAGTTATTACCGGGGTGCTCTTGTGAAAGCAGTATAAAAGAGGAAAGTTACATATGGGAAAAACTATGTTGATTTCAGGGGAGTCATATTTCCTCTGTTGCAAATGGTTATAAAGTTTCCTAGCCCAAATCTAAATAACAGTGTTAAAGTAAATCTGGTCACTATCTGTATGCAGTAAGCACAAGCAAAGATATAACCATGCATGCAAAGAAAACAATTAATTTGACTCCCCCTGAAATCAACATAGTTTTGCCAAAATGTAACTTTCCTCTGTTTTTTTCAAACTCCATAAACAGTGCCAAAATATATTGGACAATTGTTTGCTTTTATTTGAATTAAGCAAACAAATGCTTCATAACATAGCATTTTAAGAAGTTTTTTTTTTTATTGAGAAATATTAATAATAGAGTGTCTCTTACTGTAGTTAAATGTTTGCCCAGGGTTTTGTATAATTTTACAGGTATATAAACTAAGATCTGAAGATGGAAGACATGAAATATGCCAAATAAGTATTCACATTGAGTAAAGTACAATTCACAATACCTATCTTGCAGTATCTCTGTTTCCTGGATACAAAGTGTGGTTTTATAATTCACGTCCTGGGCCAATTATCCAGTACTTTTTCTCTGTAGTTGTCAGTAAGACACAGACATATACTATACATGAAAGTGCTTTAAAACTTCATAGATTGCTTTGTAAAATGAAGCATGATTTTGATAATGTTTAAATTACAAATTGATTAGTAATAATGGTCATATAAACTTATTAATCATATGATTCAAATCTAAAATATGCTTGCAGAACATCTTAAAAAGCAAACTTGCATTTTGCTTTCATCATCTCCACTACAGAAGAAAATTGATAAAAGCATGTTCTGACTTTCATAGTAAGCATACCGCAAACTTCTGTCTTTTAATGAACAGAGTACAAAATCCTGGAGGTTTTGGGCAAAATCCTTTTAGGTGACTTTGAGTATTTGAGCAACGTCTACTACTTTGCAATCAAGAAAAAAGAGAATTTAAAGGTTCGGCAGGCAAGAAAAATGAGAGTAAACAAATATAAAAATTTTACTTGGAATATAAAATAAACAAAATATGAGATTCAGTTTAGGTTTGCATGAATTTACATAACAAGTGTATGTTTTTAATCAATATGATTATGAATATCCAAGTATGTTGTCTCTGGTTACTGTATAATGTCTGAAATAAACAGCAAGTTTATTATAAAAAAACAACATGTTATTGTTTTGGGAGCCAACCATACATCCTTATAATGTTATAATGACAGTTTTTGTTTTTGTGTTAGCCACTTGCCCAAAATAAAGAGATCTCCAATCAGGGCCGCCATCAGGGGGGAAGACAGCTGGGCCTAGTGTCCCGGGCCCGGACAGAGGAGGCCCTGGATAACCCCTGGCCTCCTCTATGTCCTGCCCAGGACACTAGTAAAATCACAGCTGACGCTGTGGTATCTTTTCTTGCAGTGGCGGGGCCGTTGGGCCCCGCTCTGTGGGGGCATGCAGTCCATCCAGGCTCCATGCTGGATAGGCGCTCATCCTTTTGCTCCCTGCACCGCAGCACTGACATGGACGCCGCTGTTATGCAATGTAAGGTGCTCTCATCACTCTGATGAGAGCGCCTTACAGAGTCTAACAGCAGCGTCCATTCACTTCTGCTCTGCCTGTAGGACAGGTCACATCAGCATCACAGAGCCCGCCGCAGACGAGGGGCAGCAGCCAGGAGAAAAAAGACTTCAAAGGTAAGTAATTGGACAGGACATAAATTAGGAATGCTGTGTGCTAGAGAGACATGATGGGGATGCTGTGTGCTAGAGAGACATGATGGGGGTGCTGGAAAGACATGATGGGGATAATGTCTTTCCAGTATCCAGTATCCCCATCATGTCTGTCCAGCACTTCCATCATGTCTCTCTGGGCCTGATCCAGACCTGAAAAGCCAATCTGCGCATGTGCCGGGCAGATGTTGCCCGACGTAGCTACAGCAACGCCCGATCAACGATCAGGCATCCATAGGAACAACATAGGGACGCTGGAGGGGGCGTCCCCCTAGTGTCCATACGTTAAGGTTAGTGCCGGTGGGCGGGGGGAGGGAATATAATGAGGGAGGGAAGGAGGGCTTAGCGGTAGTACTTGTTGTGCGAGCGTATTACCCATTGCTTACGCCAGCTGAAGTTAGGGTAGCCTTCAGCTGGCATAAGCAATGGGAGTGTCGGGGAGAGTGGACGCCGATACGCTGTGCATCAGCATGGTGGAGAGACATTATGGGGGTACTGGAAAGACATTATGGGGATACTGTGTGTTAGAGAGACATGATGGGGATACTGGAAGGTGGAGAGACATTATGGAGTTGCTGGACAGACGTGATGGGGATACTGTGTGGTGGAGAGAGATTATGGGGTGCTGGACAGACGTGATGGGGATACTGTGTGTTGGACAGACATGATGGGAGCTGCCGGGTGCTGGATACACATGATGAGGATACTGGCTGCTGGATACACATGATGGGAATACTGGGGACCTGATTCAGACTTAAGAAGGAGCTTGCAATTAAGAAAGGAAAGTTACACCTGGGCAAAAGCATGTTGATTTCAGGATGATTCAAATTAATTGTATTCTTTGCATGCAGGGATATATCTTTGAATTATTTACTGCACACAGATACTGACCAGCTTTACTTTTACACTGTTATTTAGACTTGGGATACGAAACATGGGGGTAGATCCAGAACTACGTTTGCCGTACGTTTACTCGCGTGCGTACCTTATATACACTCCCCTTGGCACACCCCTTAAATGTACGTATTTTGTCAAGATACGCTTTTCAAACCCTACCTTAACTTTTGGCAACGTAACCGCAGTGATCCGCTCACGTACGTATGGCCAACACG
>WWET01004802.1:18171-36641 GCA_011038615.1 Limnodynastes dumerilii | reverse complement strand
TGAGCCCATCGCAATTTTTGACGGGAAAAAGAGTGTTTTCCTCCAGCAGACCAACAGAGTGTGATGACAGCGGTTGCCACAGTTGCATAGATCCAGACTCAAGTCCTGCTGTATGTCTTTCAATGCCCTAACTAAATATTAGCAATGAAATTTAGATTCCTTCTCTCCCTTAGGACAAGGACACAAAGATGGCAAAACAATTTCCTGATTCACATGAAACTCCGACACTACCTTAGGTAAGAACTTGGGGTTTGTCCTAAGCACCACTTTATCCTAATAAAAATTGGTAAAAGGTACTTTCGACCATAGAAATTCTTCCAATATATTTATTTGTCGCCAGCTCACAGCCTAGCAAAGCATTTAGGGCTGGATCCAGACTTAAGAAGGAGCTTAAAATTGAGAGGAAAGTTACTCCTGGGCTCCATGTTGATTGGAGGGGAGTCATATTTCATCTGTTGCAAACAGTATTAGAGTTGAGAGGTGACTGAAGAGGATTCTGTAGCGGAGGGGGCGTAAGTGTAGTGTTTAACAGAGAAGGGGGACAGAATTCAGACTTGAGTGTGAAATCCGTACGGACGGATTCCGAAAAACCTGCACCTAAGTTAACAGTGTCCTCCTACGTCCCGTCCCCGTTTTTAGGTGCCTTCCCGGCCCAAGTCTAAATAACAGTGTGATAGTAAAGCTGGTTAGTATCTGTGTGCAGTAAGCAATTCAAAGATATATCCATGTATGCAAAGAATACATTAACTTGACTCCCCTATAATCAACATGGTTTAGCCCAAGAGTAACTTTCCTCCTGTCAGTCCTTAGTGCTGACACCTGCACTTTCAAATAACTATGAAATAAATCCTTATCTAAACCTGCCTGTAAAAATTCTAGTATCTCCTTAACAGAATCCTCACTGAGATAAACATCCTTATCCTTACACCAGAAAGAAAACACGTTCCATATTCTATAATATGTCATATATGTGGATTCCTTCCTGGCTTGAAGTATTGTCTTAATTACCTTGAAAAACTCTTGTCCCTCAGGGTCTTGGACTCAGAAACCAGGCTGTTAGTTTTAAAGGGCCTGATCCAGAGCTACGATGTTAAACTGAGCGCTGTAGTGCTCAGCGTAACATCGCTGCTCTGGCCCTCCCCCCCCCCTTGTAGGAGCGTATTAACTCTCCCTTGTCCCTACCCTACGGTGCTGCTACGGACGCCCGATCCAGGATCGGGCATTGCCATAGCAACGCCGGGCAACATCTGCCCGGCGCATGCGCAGATCGGCTGCAAAGCCAATCTTACGCCCCGCCGTCCACCATAGCAACGCCGGGCAACATCTGCCCGGCGCATGCGCAGATCGGCTGCAAAGCCAATCTTACGCTTACGCCCGCCGTCCGAGCGATGGCGGGCGTTACTCAGGATCAGGCCCATAGAAGCTAACATGCTAAATAGAAGGGAATATACAAACAAGAGACACAGGGATGAAGATGGGGAGAGTAGGAAAGCTTAGGTGGAGGAAGGGCAGGCTAGCCTGAATAAGTGGGTTTTGAGGGTGCATTGGAGGGTGTTGGATTGCCTGATAGGTTGCGATAGGTTGTTCCAATGCAGAAGGGCAGCCCAGGTGAAGTTTTAGATGTGGGAGAGAGAGGTAGTAATCATGCTGGAGTTGAGGCATCGGTCACCAGCAGAGGGGAGGCATCTGGAGGGAGTGTGGATGGAAATAAGGGAAGAGAGGTAGGGAGAGGTGGAGGAGGAGAAAGCCTTGTAAGTTGTGGTGAGGAGCTTGAAGAGAATTCTGAAAGGGAAGGGAAGATAGACAGAGAGGAGAGTTGGAGGCACTGCATTAGGAGAGCAAGATGAGTCTGGCTGCGGCATTAAGTATAAATTGTAGGGGAGCGTGACAGACCAGCAGGAGGCCGGAAAGGAGAATGTTCCAGTAGTAGATACAGGAGATAACGAGAGAGTGAATGAGCGTTTTAGTGGCAATTGAGGGTAAGTAGGGTCTGATGTGAGCTATGTTACGGAGGTGAAAGTGACAGGATAGTGAGAGAGCGCAGATGTGGGAGATGCTAGAGTCACCAATAGTAATGGAGATAGCAGGGGTAGAGGGAATACGTGAAGGAGGGAAGACTACAATTTCAGTTTTATCCATGTTAAGATTGAGAAAGCACTGGGACATCCATGAGGAAATAGCCAATAGCCAGTCTGACCCTTTGGAGAGGAGAAGGGGGAGTGGTCGTTGGAGGAGAGATAGATTTGAATGTCATCAGCATAGAGATGGTATTGAAAGCCAAAGGAGCTGATGAGGTCACACAGAGAGGAGGTGTAGAACGAGAAGAGAAGGGGAACGAGAACAGAGCCTTGGGCAACACCAATGGGAAGAGGAGTGGTAGGGGAAGAAGAGCTAGGGGTTCAGACAGAGAAGGACCGTTCTGAGAGGTAGGAAGTGAACCAAGGACCGCATGCAGACTACTAGATGTATAACATATACGCCCGGAGTTTAGCGATTTTTACTACTGCGCATGCGTGGTAAATTTTTTACGTTATCTACGTATCTTTTCTTTACGTAGATTGCGTTTATGCGGTCTTTAGGAAGGAAAAGATATGTATATGTTATACGTCCAGTAGTCTGCATAGTAGCCTTGCAGAGTGGATAGTGTGAAAGAGGAAAGGATGAACTTAAAGTGGAGAAAGTCTGCAAGGTCCCCGCAGAGCGGGAGCATTTATTTAGGAACCGTGTAAACGGGAAGTGCCAGGGTTGGGGGTTAGTGCGGCGGACAGAGACAGAGGTGGGAGGGAAAGCAGCATCAAGGGTGAAGGAGAGGGCGTTGTTGTAGAGTGAGGTGGCTAGGTTAGGGCAGGACATGGTAGAGATGGGTGCGAGGAGGGGATCAAGGGAAGAGGTGAACGCCACAATGTCAAGAGAGTCAAGGTTCCGTCGGGAGAGAATACGTTTAGGTGATGGATGGAAGGAGTGAAGTGAAGTGAAGGAGATAAGATGATGATCAGAAAAGGGAAAGGGAGAGATAGAGAAGTCAGACAGGTAGCATGAGCAGGAGAAAACAAAGTCAAGGGAGTTGCCCTGGGGGTGGATGGGTTCGGAAGTCCACTGTGATAGGTCAAAGGAGCAAGAGAGAGATAGAAGTTTGGAAGTGCTGGCATCAGTGGGGTTGTCAAAGGGGATGTTATAGTCGCCTAGAATTACAGAGGGAAGGTCAGAAGACAAAAAGAGGGGGAGCCAGGCTGCAAAATTAACAATGAATTGGGAGGTGGGGCCAGAGGGGCAGTAGACAACAGTGATGCAGAGATGGATGGGGTGGTAGAGGCATATGCAGTAGACCTCAAAAGAGGAGAAGGAGAGAGAAGGCTCAGGGGGTATAACATTGAAGGTGCAGGAAGGGGAGAGGAGAATGCCCACACCACCGCCAGAGCGATCACCTGGCCTAGGGGTGTGGGAGAAGGAGAGGCCACCATAGGAGAGGGCAGCAGAAGAAGTGGTATCGGAGGTGGAGAGCCAGGTTTCAGTAATGGCGAGAGTTGGAGATGAAGAGGTCATGGATGGCAGTAAGCCTGTAGCAAATAGATTTGCCATTCTACAGGGTGCAGGAAAATGGGAGAGAGGGAAGACGGGTAATTTGAATGAGATTGGAAGGGTTGCAGGAGCGAGGTGAGGCACGATGGAGGGCAGTAGGATGGGAACGGGGGATGAGGATGGGGGTGGGAAGGGAAGGGAAGGGGAGACTGATGGAAGAATGGGATAGGGTAAGAAGTGAGTAGGAAGAGTGGGGAGAGAGAAAGTATGGGAGGAGGGTGATTAAGAGACCAGGACCATGAGAGTAGGAAGTAGGTGAGTATAAGTGCTTGAAATGAGTTACTTCTGGGCTAAATCATGTTGATCGCAGGGGAGTCATATTTAATCTGTTGCAAACAGTATAAGAGTTGAGAGGTGACGTTTGCTATCCCAAGTCTAAATAACAGTGTGATAGTAAAGCTGGTCAGTATCTGTGTGCAGTAAGCAATTTAAAGATATATCCCTGCATGCAAAAAATACAATTAACTTGACTCCCCCTGCAATCAACATTGTTTAGCACAGGAGTAACTCATTTCAAGCACTTACTTAAGTCTGGATCCAGCCCAATGTGAGTAACTATTAAAATCCAGGAATCTGATTCAGACTTAACTTTAAGAACGCATGTGGCAAATGCACTCCCATGACACTCCGGGCCGTATTCAGTGATCCATTTTTTTATGTACGCAATTATACGCAAGGTAGCACCCACCAACAATTCTGACATTCCCCTCTCCCGGACGTGCTGTCGACCACTTACGAGTGCCTAGACCACTCTGTTCTTTCAGGGTGTGCTCGCGTGCGTATATATGTCCTCCGTCCATGTGATTCTTTATAACCGCGCCTCACTGCGTCCACCCACTTTTATTAAAATTTTCCCGTGCATCAGAGATGCGTGCGTATGTCTCCAAGTACAACTCACAAGTACATCCGTGAGGTACTTACATGCGTGTAGTCTACGTAAAGTATGTAAATAAAGTTACTACGCATGCGCAGTGTATCCTAAAAATACGTACATAACTCCCCTTGAAAACGGAAAAGCTGACTTCCACATGTCTTAGCCTACTTTAACTTCTCTTCTCATTGTGCGGATGTAGTGATCGTGCATGTGGAAGTGCCTAACCTAACCCATACTCTACAATTTAAATGTCTCCCCCCACCCACATTACGTATTCACCCATGTACAGAGTATAGTCACGCTATGTTGTACGGAGTTATGCACGTGTGGAAATCAATTCCGTACGTAGTGAGAACTGAAGCGTAACATCTGCCGGCCGCATGCACAGATCGCTAAAAAATGCCGGCTTACACACATGTCACATAAAAAAAATCTCCATACTCTAAACATAAATAAATAAAACACATAAAGGACGGATTTTTAAAAGTTTGTTTTTTTCCCCCCTTTTTAATAACCAGCAGTGCTGCACATTCCCGGGCCTCTCGTCAGGTCCGGGCCCGGGTAATTAGTACCCCCCTCTCGGCGGCACTGGAGGTGAGTAGGAAGAGTGGGGAGGGAGAAAGTAAGGGAGGAGGGTGATTAAGATACCAGGACCATGAGAGTAGGAAGGAGGTGAGTATAAGTGCTTGAAATGAGTTACTCCTGGGTTAAATCATGTTGATTGCAGGGGAGTCATACTTCATCTGTTGCAAACAGTATTAGAGTTGAAAACGGAAAAGCTGACCCATACCCATACCCATTTTTACCCATACTCTACAATTTAAATGTCTCCCCCCACCCACATTACGTATTAACCCATGTACAGAGTATAGTCACGCTATGTTGCACGGAGTTATGCACGTGTGGAAATCAATTCCATATGTAGTGAGAACTGAAGCGTAACATCTGCCGGCCGCATGCACAGATCGCTAAAAAATGCCGGCTTACACACATGGCATGTGTATGTTTGCGAACATTATTAATCTTAATACGGACCCAGAGTACTACAGATTATGGGGCTCTTTACACTGTTCATTTGAGATTATGATCAGTGAAAAACAATAAATCCATATTGTAAAGGTAAAAACACTGTCAGGGAAAGATAACCTCAGCAGAGTACAAAAGAGAGAGAGAGAGAGAAGGACATAAGAGAGAAAGAAAAAATAGCAACCTTACCTTAACTATCCTTCAATCTACATTTATTGACATGTAAGTCACAGCAAGATGTATTTACCTTACTCTCTCTGCAGTACCTTATGCTTCTTCTTTTTAGGGAGGAACACCTGTTAAGATTTATTATCTGGATCTTTACTTTGTATATAATTAAAGTGTCATATCTTTCCTTATATAAGGATTTGTCTGCTTTAAAAATAAATACATTATACAAGAACAAGGGCTGAAGGTTTGCCTAAAACAATCAATCTCTATCTGTATGTAGGAGTATTTGTGTAGGCGTATATAGAAGAAAAATGTAAAGTTTTAATGATGAAAAAAAATCTTTGAGAGATAGAAAACAAAGTATGGAAACATAAATTTATAGAGATATAACGTGCAATAAGACTAAATATATATATTACTGTTATGTAACCATGATTATCGGTGTAGGCCAGGTTACCAAGTACAATCTTGATTGATTTAGTGTTTAGTACTTCAGAGTTTGAGCATTTTGGGGTCAATTCATGTATTTATACTTTATACTGGTACACTTTTAGATGATGTTTATGATCAATAACAATAGCTTTAGATTTTGCTCAATTTCTCTTCTTATATTATATTATGCATATAATAACAGGTATGTAGCAAAGGTTTTTATTGTGTTGTCAATATAAAATATCTCTTACTTGTGACAGTGAATGCGTTTTACAAATCTGTTCTCTTATGGTGGTGCACATAGTCAGATGAGTTGCGAGTTTTGAGGAGCAACAATGTTGGTAAAAAACATATCCTTGCTGACACATTTAACAAAATCACTCAGGTGTTGTAACAGTCACAGAAGTAATGCCACTTGTCTATTCCTCTTTCAGCACTATTTTTGGAAAACTTGCAGTATCTGGGATTCACGCGACCATAGAAGCACGGCGGAGGGATCTCCGGCTTCATTTCAGTGCCATTACAACTAAGGGCAATTACCACAGTTAATTAGTGTCTACACAAATATAGTCAAGTGTAGTTGCTATTTTTACATGAAATTATCAGCACTTACATGTAATTGCCTCTAAATATACAGCATAATTGTAACAATTTCACTTAAAGCTTACAACAGGAAGATTATAGTGTGCAACAATGTATATGAAGCAGCTAGGGGTGAGTGGCCTGACACCATGGGGCTGATCCTCATTTTATAACAATAAAAGTAAGAGCACATGCTCGCAGCAGCTGTTACACTGCGGATATCCAAAACAAACTCAGTCGTGTACAGCCGTAAGATTCATAGGGGCGGTGGCAGCACTGGATTTCCCCATGTATATTAAGTGCTAGGGGCGGCATCAAGCAGTTCGGGTAAGGTTCTGGACGTGTCTAGAGCTCTGTATAAGAGATGGAAATGACAGGGAAGTGCAGACTTCCAGATCTCTGTGCATACGGAAAATGCACAGAGATCTGGATCAGGTCCCATGTCTCCAATAACACATCTATGTTTTATGTTTTCATCACTTGTTTTTAGTCTCATTTTTTTTTTAACGAGGGCTTCAACCAAGTATATATATATATAGTCTCTCTTAGATTGCAGCTGAGAGGGAGTGCGGTCTCAGAGTGGCAGTTTGGGAGACCTGGGAATCTCCATATGAGGGCAGTTCAGGTAAGGTTCTGGATGTGTCTAGAGCTATGTATAAGAGATGGAAATGACAGGGAAGTGCAGACTTCCAGATCTCTGTGCATACGGAAAATGCACAGAGATCTGGATCAGGTCCCACGTCTCCAATAACACATCTATGTTTTATATTTTCATCACTTGTTTTTAGCCTAATTTTTTTTTATGAGGGCTATAAAAATATTGCACAATTGAATATTACAGCTCATAAGTTTAAGAACAAATGGCCAGGTCCAGACCTACTGGCGCCTTACGGGTGTCCGAGGTCATTATGGCCGTCCTCGTAGCAGGACCAGATTCCTACCTTACGTGTCCAGATTCCAACTTTTACGATCATGTATGTGGCCTTACCTGATCATAATTTCCACCCCTGTCCCCTCATTTTCATATCTATATCCTCCTTCATGGTGGAGATACGACATTCATTATGGGGAGCAGCCACTTTCTTGTAAGAGCCGACATACGTAACAGACGTAATTCTCTTGTCGTCCGTAGGGCTGGATTGGGCCCAATGCACCCTAAAGTAAACATAACAAAATAGCAATATGACTATAATACAACATTCAGTGTTACATTAGTGTGTCTCTATCAACATTTTATGAAGTGCTACATTTACATTTCTATACTTTTTTTGTACCAGAATAGTTTGTTTCTTTGTTTGGTGAAGTGATTGCTCTTTTTTAAATTTGTGTTTTAGGCACAGTTTGATCAAGTAGTTCCAGAATGCATTGTTTAAAAGTGGTGTGAGTCTCCAGCCAGAATATTGCCTTTTAGAAGTAGGTAAAAGATAAATGCATATTATTTGTTTATTTATTTATGTATTATATGTGATACTATGGAGCATGATATTGCAATATATCTATTTTGCAGATTTTTTTTAGCTTGGAAATATATAGAAATAAATAAGTAGAATCTAACTAGAGCTTTACTTTTAGTTTATTTATTTTGGTTAGTGGGATTGGTCATCCAGATTGAGAGCAGTGGCTGTCTTTCTACAAATATTATAAACAATGAGAGATATTAATTGTGTATCTAGTGACAATTAAGCCTGACTTTTTTCTACTTTTAGAAGTAGAGACGGACGAAAAATTATTTTTGGCTCTCTCTATTTCAAATAAGCAGACTTTTTTTTATTTTTGAATGGGTGAGTATGCCGATCGGAAGCATTGTCCATCGGACCCCACAGACCAAATATTTTTAGAGTAAAATAGTTTTCCTGGCAGTGCTAGATACACCTATGGGTGGAGCTATTCACAGGACACACCTCTATGGTGCTATAGGACACACCCCTTTTGTGCAGCGCCTTGATAGTGCTCTCACAATCTCCCTGATATTCATTTGCAAAAGTAGGCAACCATGATGTATGTGATAGCAGTTATATGTATGACAGCAGTTGTGTGTGTGTGTGCGTGTGTGAGGGAGAAGTGGGGGCAGTTATGTGTGTGTGAGGGCAGTTATGTGTATATGTATGTGATAGCAGTTATATGTGTGACAACATTCCATTACTTTGCACATATTCCTCTGTCAGACTACTATTTGTGCCTTTAAATAAACTTCTGTGTCTTATACCCATTTCTCTGTCGGACAAGTACTTTTAATTCCACACGAACTGCCGAGTGCCTTACTGATCTATCTAAATCTCCGTTGGTGCACCACCCGGAGCTCATGCTAATACCTTCAGTCGTTTACTCACATCCAGTGCCGGACCTATAAGGGAATGTGAGCTTATGAACAGGACCTCACAGACAGGGGGTTTGAAGTGAGTTACCTTTTATCATTACATTGTTGCACTCTGGAACTTTATCTAACTATGTATTCTCTACAAGATACATCAACGTTATTAATAGGACATTCTCCAGCGAATGACAACTATCATCCATATACTTTTTTACATATCTTTCCTTATTAAGATTTACCACAGTCATATACCACAGTGCACGCTGAATAACTATTCAAAAACTCCGTCCCCTTTTTCAATATTAACACCACACACAGGGGCCCCTGATTTTTGACAGGTGTTTTTGCTGTTGTATCTATCTCTTAGATTCTATTGTTTTTAATCATATTTTATTTTACATATTATGTATTATTGCCTATAATGTGTATGCATTTAAAATAAATTCTCTTGTTTTCACTAACGCTCCAATTTTTCCTCTCGCACCTGGTAAGCAGCATTTTGAGAGCAAGATAATTATATTTATCTATTATACCCTATACACTTTATATTGTCTAGTTACCCATTCATGCTTCTGTTGCCTTTTAGAGTTTATATATTTTTAGAGTTGTTTATTCCCAATAGGCACCAGCTAGTGCAGAGCGCTTGGAGAGACTCTCTCCTTATCCATTCCTTTCATACTTGCTCATTATTAAAAAATGAATAAGCTGGACTGTATTCACACTTATAATTTTGCTACTTTTTCCGTGCTTATTTTTAGGATCGGATAAACTTCCGCAAGTTACGTAGGATTTCGGCACAGAAATTCAGAAAAGCAACTTAAACACAAATATATGCACGTAGAGATAAGGTTGCCCTATGGTGGCGGAAGTCTGTTAAAATCCGTAAGTGTGAGGGGAGTGTAATGGGTGTTGCCTTGCAACTCAGGCGCGTATATTTGCGTATCCGTGCGTACTTATTTCACACTTAAGCGTGAATACAGTCCCTTACTCCAATGAAATGGAGAACATTTTAAGCCTTATAATGATATTAAGATGGAACTGGATACTAACATATGCAAAGTTTGTGTTTTCCAATAGTTAGGATAAAAAAAGACCTTTCTGTTTTAGCATCTACGAATGCTCGCATATGGATCTGCACAATCCAGTGATACTTTGTTTATGTGGTTTCCCATGGTGTAGCAACAGCAAGCACAAGAGGAACGAGATTAATATTCAAATTTTACAGTATGGGCATGATAAACATCTGCAGTGCTATCCAGACTTCTGATCCAATCCTATTTAGATCAGAACTTTGAATGTCAGGTTCCCCTGTCGGGAATCTGAGCCAGTGAGGGGAAATACCGCCCATTTTATAATTTTTTTTCCAGAATGGGTGAGTATGCCGATTGGCATAGTTTACCCATTCTGATTCGGAAACACTGCCGCCGGCATGGCAGGACCGCAGGGAAAGGTGAGTAACCTCTCCTGGATGCAAGGAAGAGAGGGTTAGAGTCTGGCTGCAGGGGAGGGAGGGTTAGGGTCAGGCTGCGGGAGAGGGAGGGTTAGGGTCAGGCTGCAGGGAAGGGAGAATTAGGGTCAGGCTGCGGGAGATGGTGGGTTAGGGTCAGGCTGCAGAGAAGGGAGGGTTAGGGTCAGGCTGCAGAGAAGTGAAGGTTAGGGTTACAGTAATGAGAGGGGAGGGTTAGGGCTAGAGTTAGGGGAATGGTTAGGGTGCTATTTTCTCTTACCTTCTTACCTGTCGGAGCACCGAAAGTTTGGTGCTCTGTGGATTGATTGCCTTATCGAGAATAGTGGGACGCTTAAAATGTGGTCCCTGCGGGATTTGCAAATTTATCTGAAGACATGACAAATCTTTAAAAATGTCAGAAATATTTAAAACAAAATAGGCAGCCATGCTGTTCCTCAATGCAATGCCGATCCTTACACCTAACTGTCATATTATTGAAAAGGAAATTTGTCGATTTTGTATGTACTTTGTGTGTGTATTCTGGGCATGCGTGAACATGGCAGTTAAGCACTATGGGCTGGATCCAGACCTAGTTAAGTGCTTGAACTTAGTTACTCCTGGGCTAAACCATGGTGATTGCAGGGGAGTCATATTTCATCTGTTGCAAACAGTATTAGAGTTGAGAGGTGATGTTTCCTATCCCAAGTCTAAATAACAGTGTGATAGTAACGCTGGTCAGTGTCTGTGTGCAGTAAGCAATTCAAAGATATATCCCTGTATGTAAAGAATACAATTAACTTGACTCCCCCTGAAATCAACATGGTTTAGCCCAGATGTAACTAAGTTCAAGCACTTAACTAAGTCTGGATCCAGCCCTATGAACAATTCTGAATTCTGCAAAGTAATCCATTCTGATGGCGGGCATGATAACCCATACCCATACATACTGAATGAGCTATTTAAATCTTACAATAATGGTTTGGCTAAGCTCTTACGAATGATCCTCCATTACAAACACGCCCCTTACGCACAGGTGTGTGTGTGTGTAATAGTTAAGGTAGGGTTCAGAGCATGAAACCTCCGTACGGATGTGCACTACCCCCGCACGTATGGATGACACTCAGGCCTCTCCTACAGGGACTTAAAGACGCTGGGCCTGATCCAGAGCAACGCTCGCAAGCGAGCGTACGCTCATCGTATGCGAATTTTCGTCAAAAAATTCGCAATGCGCATGCCCAGTATGACAGCTTCCGGTCGCCCGAGCGTCATGAGCGAATAGCGGGCGTATCGTTAGCGTATTTTTCGCTCGCTGGGCGTATTTTTTATACGATGGTCGGCTGGGCGCCCGTTTTACTACAGGGAGGCGGGAATAGCCATTTAAATTGTACAGTATGGGAGTGCTAAGCGTATTTTCTCAGCGTATTTTCTCAGCGTATTTTCTGCGAATTTTCGTACGGCCGACGGGCGTACCCAGTGTAGGGTATAGCCGCCGTAAGCAGGGACTTTACTATGGGAGTGTTAGGGGCGTGTAGGTTGATACGCCCGAGCGAACGTTCGCATTCGCCCGTCGTGCGAATTTTCGTAGCGCTGGATCGGGCCCGCTGTGGGTACTTAGGTCTGGAACTGTTCCCTTGTTATCGCATAACTTAAATGAGAGTTTTCAGAAAGATCACTTCCAGAATTAATTTTAAAATTTTGTCTCCAAACCATAGTTAATTAAGATTTACAGTCACCCACATTCTTAGTCCCAATGTTTTAAATGTTTTAGAAGATATTTTAAGATTTTCCTTAATTTTTATTTTAACTTTTAGAGTTGCAAATGTAAAATTGTTATTTTTTGTGGTGTGTTTAGTATAGTAATAGTTGCAATTGCAATTCTTCCTTCTATTGTCCATATTGCAAGTCAAACCTACTTGTTGTATGTTTACACATGTGATTTGGCTGCTAGGATTGGGTCTATTACCATTATTAAACACAAGTCTATTGTTACTGTTTATTTTGCAATTTAAATACCCATTTTATTGACTACTAGTAGTAGTTAAACCTTTTTGAAACTAGTGCTGGGTTACTATTTTGTTTAATTTGAACCTTACTTTGATTGGTGTAAAATTGAGCTGTTGAATAGTGTGTATAGTATGAATAAGTGACACTTGTACCCTTATGTCAAATAATAATCTTAACAGTTGTTGTTAACTACTGTGTTATATACTTTATGGTTAAAACTTACCTTTATCTCTTAGATTGGAGTGTTCCATGGATGACTAATTGTCAGTTAATAGCCCTGTTAAGTGAGAAAAGTTTCTAATTGGCCTCAAACTAATTTGGTACTGTCAACCAGATACCAGTATACAATAGAAGTACACATTGATACCAGAGACCCAACACATGATTTTATCATCCCCAGAGGAAGTCATAATAGGTTTTAATAACTAGACTTGATTAATAACTGAATCAAAGCATCATACTACAGTAGCGTCATCATTTCAAGAAAAACTTGCTATTCAGAAGTTTGCAGAAGAGTGGATTATTTCTAACAGAGGAGGAACAAGCTCATCTCCCAATCAGAGAAACATCTGGAGACATGGACTTACAAATGATGCACCTTAGACTCTATGAATACATTGATATATTTTATTTCTGGTATGAAAATCTTTTTGAATTATTGTAAGTAAATGGTATGGTATGAATATTTGAATTGGACGAAATAAACATTATATAGGCATGTTAAATCTACCATTGGATACTCAAATAAGAAATCCTTATTGAACTCACAATAGATCAAAAGAGAAAAACTCTTCCTCTATAGCTACAGTTCCTCAAAGTGTTTGCGGTGGAGAGCAATGATGTGTTCACTCACTCTTTTGTGTTTGTGTTTGTTCTAACTAAAATTTTTCAGAATGGAATGGAGCAATTACTACTCACTTAAATGGATTGAGGGGCAATGTTACCAGAGCATGAGCTGCAGCTAAAAGGATTAAAGTGACCCTCATATGTCTAATTTATATTTTCTCCTGTTTATCCTACTATTAGTGATAGATAGATAGATAGATAGATAGATAGATAGATAGATAGAGATAGATAGATAGATAGATAGATAGATAGATAGATAGATAGATAGATAGATAGATAATGTAAATTGACCATCTTGAACAGAGAATTTATTAGCTTAAGTTCCTCATACACCACAGTTATTATCTGCCCAATCATCCAATTTTTGGGTAATTGGGCCAATAATTTATGTAGTGAGTGTTCAGGACGTTTTACCAAACAGGTATTAGTTGTACCAGGAATGATTTGATCCTGTCATGTATGCATGAAAATATTGGGTGCTAGTTCCCAATATTTTGTACAGGGCTAATTAGCTGACCCTCATTCCCACAGGAAAGGTGAGTGGAGTCGATATTGGGACCTTTTTCCCTAGGGGAACATTGTGCTGCTTCTCAGTCACATCATGCTGGGAGCAGCCACCTTGTGCTGTTCAGTAGCTCGTCAAGCTTCTAGGTCAATCCTTATTTCTCAGACTGCTATGGTTTTCCCACTGTATTCATCAAGTTTCCATGTAACCCTCACTTCTCAGAATGCTATAGTTTCACCACTGCAGCTCATCAAGCTTCCAGCTAACCTCTTTGCTGCTTTGACAGTATGGCTTACCATCACTGCAGCATCTTCTGTTTAAACTAATATCACTCGCTGTTAAGATAGTTTAGCTTACTATCACCACTGTGTCACCTCTTCCAGCTAATGTAGCGTCGTCGGTTCCAGTTCACACCACTGCTCTCCAGATCCACATCCTATTCTGTTCTGGACTGCTTTTCTTGTGTCTGGCCTTTACTTGAGTTACCTTAAAGTTGTGTCTTTAACTTACTTTCCAAAGATGCCCAGTCCTTAACTACAGTACTAGTGGCCTCTCCTTGTGCTTCTCTTTGTGTCATCTGCCAATGAGAAAAAGCTATAAAAGTTCCAAGCTTTCAATGCTCATTAGCCAACTCAAGGTTCCCCAACAATATACCTAAATACCTGAGTTCATGATAGTAATCCAGAAATTGAAGTTATGTATAGCACTGTTATTTTTAACAGATACCTTTTAAGATACTTAAGATCAGTCAACTCTATCTATTGCTCTCCCACTGTGCAATGTATAATTCATGATACACTAATTGCTGCATGGTCATTCCATGCCAGGCATTAAACATAACTTCCATTCTTATGTAGATGGAACAGTAACTTCAGTAGCTGCCATTGAAAAGTGGATGAAATGTTTGCTATGTAGAGAAATATTTTGTATAGATTTGTATGTGACTGTGTTCTTTATTTTATTTATCTGTAACTATATTGTGTTTGGTTACAGATCATTAAGATGGGAAAACTAACATTCTGCCTCATTAAATCATCCATTGGATAAGCCTGGAGTAGGGGTCTTAATGAGGTTTATATTAAGATAGCATGTGCTGAAATCTTAGTCCTGTGATAATTAGGACATCTGGAAAGGTTTTCAGAAATATGTATCTATTTGTTCCTGTCTGTTTTCTGTTTTGTCTTTCTTATTTTTTTCTTTAGAATATGGACTCTTCCAACATTAAAATATTGTACAAAATGTAATTCCATTCTGTAACATTTTACATGTTGTGGACTAATGCATTTATTTAATTTGTATGTCAATATTTAATTTGATTTTTAAATGATAATAAATGTATCCTTATTAAAAATAAATTTTCAGTAAATTCAATGAGAAAGGCCAGTGTGAAAAACGAGTTAAATGACAGCTATATGACATATGAATAAATGTAAAATGCTATTTACAGAGCCTAAAAGAAACAATCAAATATTTTGCCAGTTTAGTTTGGAATGTGCTTTACATAAACTACCTATGAGTGACGTGTCACTGACACCATTCACTCCAATACCATAAAATAAAGACTAGGACAACTTAGTGGGATTTAAAATGGGGCATGGATTTTATTAATTGGATGACTATTGATTTGCGGTAAAACCAGGTGGCACTGATAGCAGGCAGGGGGGAGTCATCTTATGTAAACAAACAATGGAAGGACAGGCAGCCCCTTTACTCTCCTTTACTTTCACCCATCACCCCCGGTCATGGATAATGCACAGGCACCAACCCCCTTTACATTGAGCACCATGGTTATACTGAGGAGGCAGACCAGGACCCAGCCACAGGACTTGACTTGTTAATTCAACTCGAGGGGTATGCCTTCCATATCTTATTTCCCTTCATCTTGTGCCAAATTTAATGCTGATACCCCCCACCGCTACGGTTAACCTTTGCCCCATCTGCAAAGAAAATTGAACATTTTAGCAAATTACATTTAAAGAGAGGTAAGGAAATTCAGGACAAAAGAGATAGAACTTCTTGCTACATACTCTCTAATAGCCACCCGTTACCCCACCCAAACAACCCCCCCAGCCATACCCTAATTGGCTATCCCATTTAACCCATAGGGCCAGATTTACTAAGTTGCGGGTCTTGAAAAGTGGAGATGTTGCCCATAGCAACCTTTCAGATTCTAGCTCTCACTTTCCTATTTCATACTAGAGAATGTCAGCTAAAATCTGATTGGTTGCTATGGGCAACATCTCCACTTTTCCAAACCCGCAGTAAATCTGGCTCCTAGAGTGCCTGATGTCAGTGACACACAGTCGGTGGTTTAAAAGCCATCATGCCTGTCTGGCATTTAGCTTTTTTATATGATATTTACCATCTAAAGGGCACATCCAGAGTTTGAGCGTTAGGGCAAAACAGGTGCAAGTGAAAAATATATATAGATCAATAAAAACAGGAGGGTAAGGGCAAAGTAAGACAATCTGGAAGGAAGAAGGTGAATAAATAATAAAGATGAAAAATAGTATATAGAAAAATGAGTCTACTTTTGAGAATATTGATATGTTTTATTTTATCTTCCACTGTGGTTATTTGGTGTGGCTTATTTATTAGGACTGTTTATTTTATCTGCTATAGATAGTGTTTTTATGCTATATAAATATTAGGAGTGTGATAGCACTTAAATTACTAGCGCTTGTCAGATCTCTGAGGGGTATTATTCTTTGTCAGGAATGCAGCTCTCTATGGAGCATCAACTCCTTTGAAAAATAAAAGTGAAAATTGTGAAAAATGATAGTGCTGAATCTTGACAGACATATTTTTATGCATATAGTTTAAATAACAATAAACATTTTAAAAAACATAAACACTAAAATTATATTGAATTATATATTAAAATCTATGTCAAGCAAACCATGCAAATAAAAACAAAATAAGAAAAAGCATGGGTTGTTGTCTATGGGCGAGCAGCGAGTGTCAGGCAGAAGAAAAGCAGCTCCGGCAGTACTAACTGAAAGGCTGAGATCATCTCTCCCCCTGCGGTGCTGATTGGGTCATTCTCAGTCACTGTGGCTCAGAATGAGCTATCAAGACGCTGCAGGGGGAGAGACAGACACTGAACTTCCTCTCTGCATGCTGATTGGCTCTGACTCACTGGCTGTCAAGGCAGTGAGTCATAGTGGATGACGTCAGACACACAGTCATCTCAAAAGCTGCAGCCTTGGAGGAACAAGCAGACACGTAATTCCAATCCAGGAAACTCCAGGTGACTGTGGACTGACTGGACACTGGACAGAACTTGGCAACTTAACCTCCAGTGGGAAAAAGAAAATAATCAGCAGGTTTGACACTTATAATATGCAGTTGCACTGTGCCTGTAATTAATGGAGATTGTATCGCTAATCACTATGTCAGTGTTCTCCCCAGGGCATTTTAGCCGGGTACTCCACCCGGCAATTTTAGCTTACTACCCGGCCAAACCTGACCAAAACGTTGATTGTGATCTCCAGCTTTCAGTCTTGGTTGTGCTCCAATGGACCGTAAAGGCTTAGTTTCCAGTAGTGCAGCACCAGCGAGGCGTTTCGCAGTGTGAATGTATGTCTGGATCCCGTCAAGTATTATTATTGCAAAGTATTACACTGCTCCCACCCAGCTGCTATTTAATACAACCCGGCTGGTAACATTTTCTGGGGTGAATACTGCACTTTGTAATGGTTTATGTTTTTCTGTAAAATGGAAATATATATTTTTAAGTGCTAAATGAGAATGCAAAATTATGAATGGAAATTCTAGAAATTATTGGTTGTGAGGGCAGGTCTTACTTATGTATCAAGTTAACCCTTCCTGCCTATCTTGTTCATGGACAACTTTATTTGATTATTGCTAGTTAAACATTTCCTGTGCCCTATATTTTGAAACCAGGATTGTGCCTGCCTCCATCAAGTATGCTATGATTTGCTTCTTATATATTTTATATACCGTATTTCCCCATGTACAAGACGCACCCCTGTGTAAGACGCACCTTAATTTTTGGCTCCCCTCTCCCCTTTTTAGGTTTTCTTACCTTTCAGATCATCCAGCGAGCGGGACTGTGGCCAGAATATGACGTCCTGCGGTGACTGATACTGGGAAATGAACTGGGACTTAATATTCTGACCGCAGTCCCACTCACTGGATGATCTGAAAGGTAAGAAAACCTGAAAGAGGGGAGTGAGCTACAGCCTAGACCTTATTTTAATATCCAGCCGCAGTCTGACTCCAGACCAGCGGCGCTGGTCTGGAATCAGACTGTGGCTTGATGTTAAAATGGTAACCCCCCTGTATAAGACGCACCCTGTTTTTGGTCACCAGATTTTTCCAAATGGGGAAAATATGGTATATTTATTTTTTGATAATTTTTATGGTATTTGTTGTTGGTTTTTTTGCATGTTTTTGTATTTTTTTTTTCATGCATTGACTGTGGACTTTGGACCTTGGACCAGATTCACACCTAAGAAGCTGCTGCTTAGGTGCGTGTATTTACATTTGTAGTAATATAGATTATGCAATGTTTGTAGTACTTAGGGACATAGATGAACAATGTGCAGTCTTAAAGAATGCACATAGTTTTTTTTAAGAGTAGAGACTTGTGATTTTCATAAAGGGTTATTTAAATCAGCTGGGAAGGATGGGGCAAGTAATCTCCGTCCGTAATTTCCTTTTTAAG
>WWET01004801.1:68731-80501 GCA_011038615.1 Limnodynastes dumerilii | reverse complement strand
ATATATATAAAGTGTCAATTCAGGTGAACAGGGAAAAAGAGGGCCAGATTCACTAAGCTGCAGGAATGGAAAAGTGGAGATGTTGGACCATATGCAGAGTCTTAAAGATAACGTATACGCAATCTACTTTGCAACAAGTAACGTAGATTACGTTACAGAATTATTGCGCATGTGCAGTAGAACATATCGGTAAACTGCATACGGCCTGTTACTCCTAGCAACTAATCATATTCTAGCTGACATTTTCTAGTATGTAATAATAGGAGCGTGACAGCTAGAATCTGGTTGGTTGCTTTGGGCAACATCTCCACTTTTTTGTCTTTGGGCTATAAATGGCAAATGACACAGGCTCCTCTCATGCACCAGACAACCACGTCATAGGCCCCATGCCAATGCAGTCTAGGGATCATGTATGACCCGGCCCCTTGCATCCCCACGAATTTCCTCAGCACACCCTCAATGTCCACTTTAAAGGAACATTCAAGATCCCAATTGGAATGCCTACTTAAATTATTACCCCCTAGATGAATGACAACAACTTCAGGGGGACCAAAAACCATAAGTGCCAGCAATAACAAATGAGAGAAAAGCTACCATTACAGACCCCGAAACCTGAACCATGAGAGATTCCAATAACTATGTGTGCTGCTGGCACACCTGGTGGATGCAGCATGCCCCTCCCAGAACACATGAGAATAGCCGACAATCCACGTCTGTTTGCCATGGCACCCTCGAAAAAACCACCTCCCCAGTGCCTGAATAGCAGTGGGCAATCGCCCTTCAAGCATGGTGGAAGTAGCAGCGCTGATACGAAATTAATGGGCACCGTAAAAAGCCGTATCCAGCCCCACACTTTTTTTAGCCATTTCTTAAACATATAAACAAACTGATAATTTGGTCAGAGAGTCTCCACTGATGTGGGCAAACCAGTTATTGGCCTTTTTTGCCCCCCAATCTCGATATTGCGATCTCGATAAGAAAACTCAATGACCCTCCCCCAAATGATCGGTTTTTGATCTATGAACCTTACATACAATGGAATCCCCTTTAAAAATCACATTACATGTTAGCATACCCGAGTCTACCGCTAATTTGCCCTAAGTCACCAACTCGCTGACCCTAAAGTCCCCAGATAAAACCCAAGAAAATGCTACTTTAAAGAGGCTAGTTTAAAAGTCAGAAGTAACCCCTGGCACAGTCGCTAAACGTCTCCCAAGCAAGGCTGTATCAATGGAATAGTGTACATCCATTCTGCATAGGCTCTTTTGTACACCCAGAGAGTCACAGGAGCCAGGGAGCTGTTCACCAGGAACTCTAAACCAGCCTCATAATCTGGCAAAAATGGAAAGGACATGACAAACCGGCCGTCTGAGCCCCCTGGCCCTGGCAACTTAAACTCCAGCAAGTCAAATTGGAACAATGAATCCACAATTGCATTATCAACGCCAGAAACATGCCTGGCCCTAAAATTTATATTGAGTTGCAAACAACACAGCACCAGGTAACGCAACAAACTGATAGAAGGGGGTGTGGGTGAAACTTGCTGACGGTTAATGGTGTGTCGCAGCAGAACAAAATTTTCCAATTCTGGAGTTCCACTGCCCACAACTCCATGGTGACAATTATGGGAAATAACTCCAGCACCAGCAAGCTAGCAGTGAACCCCAACTAAAACCATTCTGCAGGCCATCTCTTCGTACACCATGGCCCTTAATAATAAGCTCCAAAACCCACAGAACAGGATGCATCAGCTGGACTAAATGATTTGATGCCAACGGTGCCTGCCAAATGCGAACACCATTGAACTTGCTTAGAAATTATGACCAATGTGACAAAATGGTTAGACAAGCCCACAGTCACCCATTCCAAATGCCAATAGAACACTCTCCCCATAGGAATAACCTTGCAAGCAAGGTTTAACAACCCCAGGAGAGACTGTACCTTCTTTAGTATGGCCTTGTGATGACCCTGTAGATCTAACAGGACCGCCTGCATGCAACAGACTGTGTCCTGCAGCAATCTACAGAATCCTACAATAGTATCGATCTCAAGTAGGCCAAACAGGTAGTTGGTCTATCCATTTTGTCAGAAGCGACTGGCATGCCAAATTGATGGAACAATGACCTCTCCAAAAAAAAGGGCCAGAGCACACTCATCTGACACAGCTGGATCAATGAACAGGAAATCATCAAGGTAATGGGCAAGGAATTAGTGTTTAACCCCAACCTGAATGCACCAGTGTAAAAATTTGCTAAACGTTTTGAAAAAGGCAGAGGAAATGTCGCAGCCCATGGGCAAAGAGCAATCAATGAAAATACCCTGATGGATTTTAAAACCCATGAATCAAAAGGACTCAAGGTGCAGAGGCAACAATCGGAAAGCGGATTCAATATCCAGCTTGGCCAATAGTGCCCCCCTGCCACATGCCAGCACTGTGGCAGGCGAATTGCATAATTTATCGAATGCCCCTCTGGATAACATCAGTGTTGTATTAGCGTACTTTGGGACTACACCAACTGGTGAAATGACCAAAACCGTGACAGGAGGGGCAGGGAAAGGATTAGCAATCCTACTTTGTCTAACCTCCTCCAAAACCTTTTGCTCTTAGACCCCCAGGAAACTGCCTAGCAGATTTTAGGTTAACAGGGGAAACAGAAGTAACCTGACCCAGGTTATGGGTAAATTTAATTGGTTTAAATGGGTAATTTAAAACCAACAATAAAACATTGGCGCAATAATTCAGAGTCTTCCCTTGAGGGGTAGACGTCATGCCACCCCGATAAAAAACACCTCTGGAGCCCTGCTGTGAACGAAACCCCCCACCCACCCCTGGGGACTTGTGCATTGCAGTCCTTTGATGGGTGCAGGGCCGGATTGAGAGCCATGTGGGCCTGGGGCTGAAAGTTATCCGTGGCCCACTCTATAAAGTATGCTTTGGTGGAAAATGTCAGTTCCCGGAATTCATTCTTTATGCTCTGCAATGGGAGGCCAGGAGATCTGCAGTGTGTTGGGCCTATTTTCAGATGGAAGCCTGGGGCTGTAGTCCCATTAGCCCCATTGTTAATCTGGCCCTGGATGGGTGTCCCACCCTGCACCTGAGACAACTATGCCTAAATCTGCATGCTGACCCTTGTGTGCAGCAGGTGTTATTGAAGGCAAAGCATTTACCTTTACCGAAGCATACACCAGGGCTTTTTGCATGACCAGGCATTGTACTCATCGTATGCACTCTCCATGCTACTCCTTTAAAGGACCTCATTATGGATTGACAAGGTGAAGGTAGCACCATATGGGCCTGTGATGATCTTTGAGAGATTCTAAATAACACACCGCAAAAGTACAAAATCCTGTTAACCAATTTGGGAAGGATTTGTGCGCTTCCTCACCCTTGACCCCTTCTGCTAATGCCGCAGTCAGCGCCTTTTTTGCATGCATCTGTGATAGAGAACATATCAACAAACTTCCCCTTTTAAATCCTGTCCTTTATCAATTCCCTAGAATTCCAATAGATTGCAGTGTTCTTGCATACCATAGAGGGGATAATGGGTGTAGCTTTTTCCCATGGTCAGCAAGGGTCCTCTTGCTCTCCCCAACCCTCACCCGCCCCCCCCCCAGCTTCATCACCTTGCTAGGTTTGATCTGGGAGTATGAGCAGCCTACCAAGGGCAGACCATCCAATACTAAAGGGGAATTCTCAGCACCGGAGGTCGGTGCTAACTCACCACTCGCGAAGACATCACCTTGATCTCCAGATCCCAGCTGCAATCCTGACGGTCTTGGTAACTGAACATCCACCCGTATCGCTCCATTCGAATCCCTCCTGGATCTGGAATCATCATGACCTAGAACAAGGGAAATATTAGAGGCCTGTACAATCCCAGGGCCCTGAATAGCCCTTCCCTGCTCAGTTAAGCCCCCTAGAGCAACAGTGGTGCTGTGCCCCAGAGGGATCCCAGTGCTGGCACCCAGGTGACCCGCAAAAGGTGTAAAAGACATAGGCCCCCTGCCGGCACCCCTCTGCCAGGGCAGACATCTTGAGCTCCATGCCAGATTGTATAGGGTAGGGACTGACTCCACTAGCCTATGGCCAACCTTGAGAGGGGAAAAAACCATGGGGGAATATCCATTGAAGGAGAGCAGGAGCACTCCAAAACCCCTGTTGTCCACTCCCCACAGAATTAATTCCTTCTGACTAATAGGCCTGGGAGGGGAACTGCCTCTAAGGAGAGCAGAGGGAGATGAGCGGCAGGAGGAAACGGCCCTGTGAGCAGAGCCCTGCATAGAATCATGCCATGACCCCACCAGAGACTCTGAAATGTGGAAGGGCCCCCCCTTGCAGAGAACACTGCCCACAGCATCAGAAGATTCTCCAGATCCCTCAGTGGAATCCAGAGTGCCCCGGTCCTGACCCCCCCCCCGCTTGTGGGAGGATTAATTTGCGGCATCAGGGAGAGGTAGAGAAGGAGAATGCCTTTTATATATTTAGACTATTATTATTATTATTATTATTATAGAATTTTTGGTCACTGGTATGCTCTCTATATTGTATGTATGTCACTGGTGTGCTCACTGAATTGTATATTAGTCACTGATTTGCTCTCTGTATTGTGTACATATTGGTGTGCTCTTTGTTTTGTATAGCAGTTACTGATGTGTTTATGCAACGGTCACTGTTGTGCTTGTATAGTTGCCATTGGTATGCACTCTGTATTGTGTACTAAAGTCACAGTTTTTTTCTCTAGGGGAGGTCTATCACTTTTCACTAGTTAGGCATGCCCTCAAGGAGGCACATCCATGCTCTAATGATGTAAACACAGAACCTTTTTATGCCAGGGCCTCTGTGATAACTGTCTATGGGGTCCTAAAGAAATTGCTTTACAGGGGCCCAGGATTCTTCTTGGCGACCTTAATCATATCTACTTGGGAGATAATGACAAGAGTTCTTCCTGATCACATCTGCTTCACATTCAATATCCAAGTGTGTATGTAAAACATCCTGTTTGTGCATGATACGGATCAAAAACAAAAGTACCAGTGAACATCAGATTTATTGATTAATGATTTAAAAATTTGATTTTAATCTACTAGTACTAGCAACAGGCAGTACTTCACACCTATATACACACCCATAATAACTAACAAACTAATAAATTAAAGTGTCCCTCTTTAACCTGACCATGCATTTATCATCTAGAGTTAAGTATTTGGCATTCTGTGGCATATAGTAGATATGGCTGCTATAGGATCCAGGGGTAAAGAAAGTCCTTTATGCTGTTCAAACACAGGTACAAATATCTATTCCTTCTCGCACAACCTCTATACAACTTATCAAAACCTGCTTACATTAAACTTACACTATTACACTATTGCAGAGTGAATTTTTTTTAAATATGCTGCATTCTGTCACTATATATCAATTTGAGCTATCAATTTTGTGGTATATTTTACGTAGGACTTTAATTTGCACTTATCACATATCAGCCCCATAATGTTTATCCAGCATCTACAATTTCATCTGATTTTATTTTAAATAACTTTAAGTGATAACTTTATCATGTAGCTGACCACACATAAGGCTGAACATTCCAAAGACAACATAAGAAGCTACACATGTGCAGTCTTACATGGCATACACGGAACTGAAGAAAGCAATTGAACAGAAGGAAAAAGGAACTGTCTATTTGTGAATAAACCCCCTTTTCCTGAGGGGCAAGATATTTCTCTAAGTCCATTGCAGGATTATATAGAAAATAAGTTCATTTTCTGTTTCTATAGTGGTGGACTAGCAAAGTCATGTTGCAGTTCAGTTATCTTGGTTAAACCTGCTCTTAGAATAATTGCTTTATTTTGCATTGTTATGGCTACAGTATTTGAGGTGGCAGCTTGCCACAGCACATAGAGATACACACAAAGCTGAATGGCACAGTGCTAAACAACTTACAGAAACAGCATGATAATCAGGTTCATAATTTTTATGAAATGGTTACATCATATATCATATTGAAAATAAAAATATACCAGAGTAGTAGTTATAGAACAAAGTTCATAGCAATCCAAATTGTTTCAAATTTTGCTGACAAAATAATACATAGAAATACAAGCAATTATGTACTTAACATAACATAATTATGAAATAGATCTTTTTTGTTTTTTTTTGCAAACTGCACAATAAAACAGACCAGATAAGGTCACATATTACATTATTTTTTGGTTTTTATTATATATATATATATATATATATATATATAGGAGTAATTTGGAATTCATTTATTATATTCCTAAATCTACCCAGATACCTCAAATTTCACATCCCCAACGTATTGGGTCGGATCCAGACGAGGATAGACATACAGATGAAGGTAAATGGGTGGTGAAATGCACATCTGCATGGGTCTGCATTTAGACAGATGCAGAGATTTTAAGTTAGGGTTCTGGTCACATAAGTGAACAGAACTCCGCATGTGAGAGGGGATTGACAGGGGTTTTAGCTGTCCTCTCACATGCAACTTACAGACCTCCGTACATATGGAAAAAGCATGAAGGTCTGGATCAGTACCATTGGGCCTGATCCAGTCCTTCTATGTAGCGCTGAGCGTACTAATGCTCAGCGTAACAACGTGGGGCTCCCACTGACACATCGTATTTACCCTCGCTTACGCCGGCTGAAGGCTACCCTAACTTCAGCCGGCATAAGCAAGGGTAACTACGCTGGGACGATAGCGTAGTTAAGCAAACGCCACCCTCCCAGCCTCAAAACTCTGCTCCCTACACTAAACTTTGCGTAGTAACAGCGAGAGACAGTCCCTCAGCCGTTACTACACTGTAACTAGGGACGCCCGATCCTCGATCGGGCGTTTCTGTAGTTACACTGGGCAACATCTGCCCGGCGCATGCTTAGGTAGGCTTTTCAGCCTACCCCCATCCACTTTCACGTATCTTTCTCTGGATGGATTACAACCACGCCCCTCCGTACATATTTTCCCAAGTGAGATTCACAAGTCCGTGCCTAATGGACTTCCATATCAACGTAGAGAGCCTAAATTTCATCTGATCCTAAAAATACGCACAGTACTCCCCGCAAAAACGGTTCATTGAATATGGCCCTAAATCTGTCATGATTGATGGTTCCTCGACTGAGTGCTACCCACCTTCCAAAAAACCTAGGAATAATTACACATGATACAGAATTAAGGGTAAAAATAAAGTAATTCAATTTTTTTGTTTGGCTTAAGTGGAAATTGATTAGTATTGACTATGAGTTGAAATGATTTTAAATTGCTTTTAAATTTGAATGAGGGCCACAAAGCATAGTAAGTACACTGTAACAATGAAAAGGTAACCAATTGCTAGCTCTCTCCATCACTTCCGTGATTCGCCCGAATTGCAACCGGAAAGACTAAGGCTGCCCGCCCCAGACAAACCTTAGCGACTTAGATACTGCTCATCTACAAAGTTTTCCACAAAAGAGTTACACTTGGGTGCCACATTGGGGCTGATCCAGAGCTACGCCTGCCATAGTTAATACGGCGGGCATAGGCGTAAGATCGGCTGAAAAGCCAATCTACGCATGTGCCGGGCAAATGTTGCCCGGCAAAACTACGGCAACGAGGATCGAGGATCGGGCGTCCGTAGCACCAACGTGGGGGATTCCCCCAGCGTTACTACGTCGAGGTTAGTGCAGGGAGGCGGGGGGGAGGGAGGGTAATGAGGCTGGGAGGGCAGTGTTATCGTACTAACGTCACCATCCCAGCGTATTTACACTCCCTTATGCCGGCTGAAGTTAGGGTAGCCTTCAGCCGGCATAAGAGAGTGTAAATACGATAGGGCAGGGGGAGTGTCAGGGGGAGTCCCACGATGTAAAGATGACCGTTAGTACGCTCAGCGCTACATCGTAGGTCTGGATCAGGCCCATCGAAACAATTCTCATATTTTGGGCTCTATACACCACCACAATGGATTTGAATTGAAACAAACAAGATGTGCTTTAACTGCAGACTTTCAGCTTTAATTTGAGTGAACATGCACGCCCCTAACACTCCCATAGTAAAGTACCTGCTTACGGCGGCTATACCCTACACTGGGTACGACCGTCGGGCGTACGAATTTTTGCACATAATACGCTGAGCGTACGGGCTTAGCACACCCATACTGTACAATTTAAATGGCTATCCCCGCCTCCGTGTAGTAAAATGAGCGCCCAGGCGACCGTCGTACTGAACGCACGCCCCTCGAGCGAATATTTCGCACACAATACGACTGCTATACGCTCATGTCGGCCAGCCGACCGGAAGCTGTCATACTGGGCATGCGCAGTGCGAATTTTCGTACGAAAATACGCAAAAAACGGTCATACGCTCGCTCGAATTCGGCAAATTTCGTAGCTCTGGATCAGGCCCATTGACACAAACAAAGACAGCTAGCTACTTGCTACTGCTTCAGGCACCAAAAATCCTTAATAGTGCAGTTAATTTTCCCTACGGATTGTGTCCATTGCTAAACCATTATTGGAATAACACTAAACTTGCCTGGGTACCATATCTGACCATACTAGAACTTTTTTCGGCCAACAACTTAAAACCTGAAGTAAATCAAGTTAATTCTCCAAATCAATTCCAAAAATGGGAATCGGCAAAGATTATTACCCCCGAGATGAACAACTAAAACATCGGGGCATCATGACAATGGATTTCCGCCTACAAAAAGAAGTCCAGATCATACCCCTATGATCAAGCCAACAAATGTCCAATCTAAAGGAAAGAAAAGCTGCCGACAAGGAGAGGAAGTGCCCCACAGCCCAGAATACGAAGGCATGATGTAAGATCAGTACTTTATGTTTACCCAGGCACAAAACTGTAAAACAAAATATATATAAGATTATTAGATCAGACCAATAACAAGCCAAATGGAGAGAAATCAGTTACAATGGGTAACAGCCTGTCTAGAGCGTATAAAGAGGGAACTGTAGACCCCGAGTGAAGGTAAAAAACCTTCCAACTTGGTGGGGATTAAGTAATGCCCCAGGCCAGGAGGAAAAATCTTTCACTCCCCCGCAATAGCAGCAACTAGTACCAGCTAATTCGGTCCTGTCCAGGGCTTCAGCAGGCAAGGAGAGACAAGGAGCATGCTAACTACAAGACATTACCGACATCTGGGGATTCGATTTGATGTATCATTTGTACGCCGAAGAACGCCAATGTCCCAACTTCTGAATTTCTGAATTGCCGGGACTGATGCTCCTTCCACTGCTGCAGAAGTTGCTGCTTCTATCCTGAAATAGTGTGTACCAAACTCGCCAGTGTCAAGACCGATCCAGACATCTCTGCAATATAGCTTGAAATTGAAATTGGGTAAGGCAGACCTACCTGCCAACACGCTAGACATATATGCCTTGGACTTACCTTGGGCATACAAACCAACTATGTATTGGTGCAAATTAGAGCTCTTGCTTCCTACAGTGGACATGTTTGAGGCTCTGAAAGAGATCCATTTTACCCACACCGATTTGTATCACCTCAATGTGGCCGGGTTTAGAAACTGGAAGGCCAAATTTTCTATTCCTGTGCCATTACCTGCCAAATATAAGTGGGATATTGGGAGCCTGTTAGTGCGGCGTCCGGGGCTAGCCGATGGGAGCAGGGCCAGTCAAAGTGCGAGAGAGTATTGGCCAACTAGTTGTCAACATCCGGTAGGTGTTATGCTCTGAAATGGATGTTAAATTTAAGACAAAACTAGATGTCTAACTAGATGTCACACATGAAAATTACCGCTCAGCCTTTAAAGTGTCTTGCCCAGAGCTCTATGGCTACCACAACTGGAAAGAATTCCAAGAGTAACAAATTGCGTGTTAAACCTGAGACAAGCAAGCTATCCAGCTACTAGGATCCCCAAGGAATTAAATAAAGCACAAGTCACAAAAAGCATATCGCCACATTTGTCAAAAGTACTAACAGACAAGTTGTCTAAATAATGTGCCACCTCAGGGTGTCCTGTACTAGCTACAATGCACCAATTGAGAAAAGTGCTGCATGTCTCAAAGTAGGCGCAAGACACTTACATGGTTAGGCACTTGTCGATGAAGAACTCGCCTGACAAGTCAATACCCATGTAGGGGAAGGAATTCCGGATGTAGGGGAGGTAGGATAAAGATCAACTCTATGTTGATCTTTGCCATGAGCACCCCTGGGCCAATGTACGCGTTAGGTTGAACGCTTCATGAAACGTAAGTGACACTTGAGAAACAGTCCGGGATGGCATCATTAATGGAAGGGCCCTGTGGGAAGATGTGTTGTATCAATCTATATTTCCTGTGGGCTTTTTTGGGCATTACTCCTATAGGGGAAATAACCAGATATGGGGGGGGGTGAGGTTTGAAAAGGACAAGTCATCCTACCCGCTGACAGTTCTTTTGCCAATTTTTTCTTAAGCTCAAGGGGAATTGGTTACGTGGAAGGGCTTCAGAGACCTCACCCTGAATTGGGAGGCGGAAACTTGTTGTAAACCCCTCCAGCAAAAATTTAGCTTTACACTTGTCTGGGTATCTAGCTGTCCATCAACTAAGGGCCTCAATGTTAATGGGAGATTTGGCTTTATTTAGATCCAGATGGGAGAGAAGGGGCTGAGGATGCCCGGGATTTTGTGCATTCTTTAATTGCGTGGTTGCCACCACATCGGATGCAGGCATGTCAGAAGTTACATTCATTGCCGCAGGTACATGTGCTATTGTTGTAATTATAACACTTTCCCCAGCAGGAAACCAGTGCCTGAAACCTCTGTTCAGAGAAAGTTGAGGGTGTTGTTATCAGAACCATCTCAGTCTCCCTATGCGTCACATCTAACCATAGTTCCACATCTTTAAAGCCTAAGTTAAGGCTGAGTTGACTGCCAAGTTTCTAATGAAACTCTGTATCATAGGTCAAGCTGTGCCCTTGAAATATACTGAAACATTGCTTACTAGATGTAGGAATATAAAAAAGTTGTTAGCTTTGGTAGGGCATGTATTTAGGTAAGAATCCACAAAGGCGTAGATGTTCTGAAGCTAAGTCTCGTAACTCTTGTGTTGTTCCTCTGCTGAATCCTTTACATTGTGCACCCTTAAGGGCATTCCCACCATCTGTGGTTACATATACCTCATTCACACTGAGCCAAAAACCCGGGATATTGCAGGGGCAAGCCCGAACAACCTGGGTCGAGGCTCAGTGTGAACGGTCACAACTGCCGCGACCCGGATCGAGAGACCCGGGAATCAGACACGGGTTTTAACAAGGGTTATTCCCGTGTCTGACCCATGTCGACAGTGTGAACAGTGCGACCCGGGTTTTTTAAACCCGGGTCGCAGTGAAAGAAGCTGATTGGGTCAAAAAAGACCCAATCGGCTTTGTTGCTTTAAAAAAAACATTTTTCAATAAAAAAAAAAAGTTTTAAATAGATGAAACCATTAAATTAATAAAAAAAAAAAAAATAGGAAACAGGACTTACCTGTCCTGCGACGCGGATGACTGCAGGTCCGGCCGAAATGGAGGTCCTGCGCATGCGCAAGAATTCATTCATGCATCGCATGAATGAAGCGAGAACACAACACGGATGGATGATCATTGCAGGACTTGCAGGAGAGGTGAGTAGTGAGTACTATTGTATACCCCATTCTATTCTATAGTCTATACTATTGTATACCCTATTCTATTGTATAGAATAGGGTATACAATAGTATAGACTATAGAATAGAATGGGGTATACAATAGTATAGCATACTCACCTCTCCTGCAAGTCCTGC
>WWET01004801.1:30919-44143 GCA_011038615.1 Limnodynastes dumerilii | reverse complement strand
AGAGAGGGCCGGTAAGTTATATTTCTTATTTTGGTACATAGATTGTGTTGTATTAAAAGGTGTCTGGGTCCTGCCATCAGTAATTTATAATCTGTAGGCAATTGCTACAGAGGGAGGTAAGTACCGTGTTAGAGAAGTTTATTTTTAAGTGTAGGGACCTATCTAAATGAGGTAACCTTGCAGGCGGTCAGTCACATTTTCATTAAAATTAAGATTTGTTTATGTTTGTAAAGTTGTGATTGTTTATAAAACTAAAACTAAAAAATTGTATAGTAAATATTACAAACAACTGTTCACACATTATTTTGAGTCAATTTCAACTATAGCACCTCACTTTTTTTAGGTATTGTATTTATGATTAATACAATAGAATGGACTCTCTCGCCAATTTAGGAATTTCCTCTAATTCTCCCTTCATATGCAACCCCCCTCATGTTGGCCACACCTACAGTACTGTACTGGGGCGCTGCAAAATACCCATGCTCCAGGCACCATGGCAGCTAGCTACACCTCTGGACACATTACTGTAAAAATTTGTATCCTTGAGTCAGAGTCTCCCTGCATGGGTATAGTGAATTGTTAACACAGGATCGGATCCAGATTGTTCTGGCAGTACGTACGAGCTGGTGGAATGAACTCCCCCTGTCACTCCTCTCTCTTGTGCGGGCTTTATGGCAATTATGCTGCTATAAAACTGCCTTAACTGAAACGTTCAGATCAGCGGTATGTACGACTGCTAATCTGCACGTATGTGGGATACCCAGCCCATACAGTACAATTTACATGCTTCTCCAGGCCCACCTTTGCAGGTGGAGGGGAAGCACAGCTCCTTACGGTGGATTTTCTATCGCACAGTACAATAGACGTTACGGACTGGAATTACAGATCTGTATTTACTACGTGCGCGTTTTTACGCATGCATGTAGCAAGGAAACACTCCCCTCACCTGGATGTGTTTTCGGTGACTTACGCCTCCATAGGGCACCCTTAACTCTACGTGTGTACTTACATGCGTATGTTACTTATGTACATGCGTATTTATTTAACCGCTCCTTCAAATGGCCAATTAAATGCCCCCCCCCACCCACTTTCAGTTAACTTCTACCGTACAGATAAAAACCACGCCCCTCCGTATGTATGTTCCTAAGTGCGATTCCCAAGTATGTGCATAAAGTACTTAAGTGCGTAAATACTACGTAATGGAAAAAGTTACTATGTATGCACAGTTAATCCGCTCCTAAAAATACGCACGCAATCCGCCGCAAAAAGTAAGTGTGTATACGGTCCTATGTAAAATGCACATAACATCTGGAGGGCGCATACCCATACATATTATAATCTAAACAGCATATATTTATATATTAGGGGTCTGGGAATGGCAGGTACATATACAGTACTGTGCCATTCACAAAACCACATGTCCAGACCCCTAATATATTCCACATGCAGAGACGGATCTAGAATTTTATTTTTGATGGGGCGGCTTAATGACCAAATTAAACCACTCCCCTTTTGTTATTGACCCCTCCTCTTTTATTATTTACCCCTCCCCCTTATTCTTTTTTACCCCAGCCACCATTTTTCTTCTTCCCTACAAACCACTCTCCATTGTTCTATCTATATTCCCTGTCCAAACTGAGCTGGTGTCTCAAACATACATGAAATTCCTCACTTCAGAAATCATCCTGTGCCAGACAATGGAGAAAGTAGAGCACTGGCCAGCACTTCTCTATATCACTACATGTGTTACACGCATTGGACACTCCCTTTTTTAAATCCTGCGTTTGCCACTGCAGGGAATGTTCATACCTATGAAACATTCTAACAGAAATGTATAGTCAAACAGTCTAAGAAGTGTACTTGTACCTGTGGTTTGCTAATTGTTTCAAGGTTATTTATTTAAGTCCTTTTAAATAAATTTTCATTTTATATGGTGTATTTTCTAAACATGTTTGTTTCTATTGTCTCATAATTGTAATCGTTTACAAAACACTATGGACCTGATTCACGCTTAAGAAAGCATTAGGTTCTTAAATATACGCAGCTAGTAGTAAGGCGACTCCCTCGGCATGCCCCCGGTTTTCAGGTTCTTAAGCGACTTACGAATGCCATAGGGCTTATCTTACCTTATCTTTAGGTTCTTAGTTGTGTGCGTAGGGCAGCTAATTAAGAACATTACTGCGTAACCGCGCCCAGATTTGCTCATTAAATGCCTCCCTCCACCCAATCTTCTATTCTTCATACTTAATTTTACCCCGCACGTCCCTTCTTAAGTCTGAAGCAGGTCCTAGGTTCGTAGTGGTGATTCATAGCATTCCCGTTCCTAAGTTCAATGTAGATTGCATATAAAAGTTACTATGCATGCGCAGTATATCCTATGTCACTTTTTGCTACATTGCAAAATGAATTGTCTAAAATAAGTCTCCCTAAAAATATCATTAATTCAAAATGTATGTGATGTGATGAAATTGTAAGATAAATTGCTATTTATGCTCAAGGCCGTAACTAGGGGTGTGCAATAGGGACGGCTGCCCAGGATGCAAAACTTAAGTTAGTTCATTTTTAATGTTAAATTGGTTTAAAATCTAGGATCAGGCGTTCCATTTTTCCTTTTGGCCCCGGGCACAACATTTTCTAGCTACAGCTCTGGTCATGCTACAAATAGAGTTAAAATGTATGTGCATATCACATCAAACTTTTATAAAATGGACATTTGCTGGTTTAGATTTGATTAATGATCATTAATGAACTGCAAGTGTAGACTATACTTAACACCAGTGGATAAACGTTTTTATAGCAGTCTTTTAAATAGAAGCATTCTAAAATATCTGTTAATATTTAATTTGAATACTTAAATATTAATACAATTATTAAAAGTTTGAAAAGTGCAGACCTACGGATCTCATATACAATTAATAGCAGGGGACCGGATGCAGACTTACAGAAAGGTGATGTCTTCTGTTCTTTGCTGTGCATGCAAACACAGCAGAATTCCAGAACAAATCTGGATCCTTAGGAACCAGGCATCCACCCTGGAAGTCTTTTTCGATAGTAGGTAGGAAGAGTATACATGGTTCATAAGGTGGGAAACCGACATCAGATCTCCACTGTCGCTGTGCTTGGAGCTCCGAGTACGGTAGAAGCACAGATATGGATCTGGTCCAGATTTACTAAACTGCGGGTTTGGAAAAGTGGAGATGTTGCCCAAAGCAACCAATCAGATTTTAGCTGACATTCTCTAGTATGTAACAGGAAAGAGCTAGAATCTGATTTTTGCAAACCCTCAGTTTAGTAAATCTGGCCCCTGGTCCAGAATTACCAATTACATTTGCACTAAGTATATAGCATCATTTATTAGCCATAACAGTCATGAATACTTCCATCATTACTATTCCCCAACATGTTGAATATTGATACCATTTACACAAAATGGCACTCAGTTTGAAAAAAAGAAAGTATATTCCGCTTAGAAACAATATGAAGCAGTGCTCGAAGTGGAGCAGTAAATGGTAGCATGTCATAACATCAATACTCCTACTAGTTCAAATAAAAGTCAACAACAAGTTTTTACTTCGACCCTGATCTTAAGCATGTTACTGTCAAAATAACCTCCTCATTGAATAATAAGAAGCAAAGGATAAATAGAAATTAAAAATTATGATGGCAGCTTTAATCTGCTATGTAAATTAACAAAAAGATAGAAAACTGAGGTGCAGTACCCCTCCTTCTATATTCTAAACAGTTTTAATGCTTGCAAATGAAATGTTGGTGACATAAAGACTGTGGAAACTACTAATCAGGCAACTGAAGTTTAGGGCAACCAGACCTAAGGGCTGATTCAGATATGCACTTACACCTATTTTTAGGTGGAAGTGTACAGCTCAGCTAAACCATTTTTCAAAGTAAGGGGTGTTAATTAATTTTTAAAAAAAATTGCATGCAGGGAAAATACATTACTTTTACACATAGAACTAAAATACTGCATAGTTTTATGTTTATTCTATAAAATAGAGTTGAGCTAAGAAACTTCTCCTCCTAATTTTATTTCTGGTTTTACAATTTAAAGCTGCCTCCCCTTGCAATTCAACATGGTATTGCTCAGGTCTACACTTGCACCTAAAAAAAGGTGGAAGTGCAACTCTGAATCAGCCCCAAAGAGACATGTCCGCTATGCATATATCAACAGGAGGATTAGCTCTCCCACCTATGCGGCTATGTAATCTTGCATCCTAAAGAACATGCCTGCCTTGCAGGGGGAGTCAAGTTAATTGTATTCTTTGCATGTAGGGATATATCTTTGAATTGCTTACTGCACATAGATACTGACCAGCTTTACTATCACACTGTTATTTAGACTTGGGATAAGAAACATCACCTATCAACTATAATAGTGTTTACAACAGATGAAATATGACTCCCCTACAATCAACATGGTTTAGCCCAGAAGTAATTAATTTCAAGCACTTACTTAAGTCTGGATCCAGCCCATAATGACAATGTGGAAAAATAAAAACAATTTGGATCCATAAACTATATAGAATTTAGCCCTTGTGATGATAGCATTACCAGCTTCTTGTCGCATAATTATATTTATTGCATTAACAGTTTATATGGCTCAGACTTAAAGTAACCCTGGGGACAACTAATTTTAAAAGTAGGTCTGTAAGGTCATATGGCAGTATGGAAAAGGAAAGCTTATTAGACAGGAATAAATATCATCATTATAATATATTATATTATATTATAACATATTATATTATATTATATTATATTATTAAAAAGCATAGGCTCATCTCACTTGACATACCACCCCTATATTAATAGCAGTTTAAATGATTTCCCCTGATTTGCTATAATCCGTTTTATACAAATGATGGTATAAATTCTTTGGAAACATCTCGAGACCGAACTTGAGTATTAAATTTGATACATTCCTAAATTACCACGAAATCTAATTGATCATTCTTTATTAGGCACTTTTAAATCACAATTTTAACAAGTGCTGTTTAATACAATACATTATCAAGATATAATGATGTATGTATTCAGACTTGAACACAGTGTGGCTTTTCCACGGTTGGAAGCAACAAATAAGGAGCTAATCTATACCCTAATCTATACCCTGGCAAAACCAGTTTGAACTGTAGGGTCAGCAAATTTAAAAAGAGTATACAAAATAGGTTGTGAGGTGTTTTCTTTTTTGCTCCACCCTAATATAGATTTACAAATTTTAACTGTTCTGTATTTTTGTAAATGAAGCAAATCAATTAAAGAAAATTGATCTGACACTACTGAGATAATTTATTGAACCATTTATTGATGTTATAAGATGTGCACTGAGGATTAAATCCTACAAACCCTATGGATATACAGGATCACCTGTGAAAGATCCTCTACAGGATACATATTCTAACATGTTATCATGAGTTTTTAATTAACAGTGGAGCAAATAACAAGCACTACTTCATGCCATCTAAATTGTGTAGACCTATCACTCTGTGCAGTATAACTGTTTGCATTTATTATGGAAAGATTATTGCAAGCAAATTGTGGAGATGTTGCCCATAGCAACCAATCAGATTCTAGTTGACATTCTCCAGTATGTAATAGGAAAGTGAGAGCTAGAATCTGATTGGTTGCTATTGAGAGCTAGAATCTGATTGGTTGCTCCACTTTTCCAAACCCACTGCTGTTTGATTGAATCTCATTGGTAGTTATAGATTAATGAACCGCACTACCCCTGAATACAAAAATGGATACTCCTAATAAAGGATGCGCTTGGTTAGGACCAAAAACAATTAAACATTATGAATGAAAAAGAAAGACCATACAGACATGGTTTAGAAAATGAATCTTTTAACCAGCACTACTTCCGATTTAAATCAAAAGAATCACTAGGAAATACTTCTTAAAATTCAACATTTCTTTAATATGACATTTAAAAAGAATTAAACAAGCAATGTTGATAAAAAAAAAAGCTATTTTTTGTATGTAGAGAAAAAAACACCAAAAGTACACAATTAATGAAAAAAGAGAGACCAGTGAGACCCACTACGCTAATGGAGTAGAAAGTACTGACCCTAAGTGTCTGGACTAGTGACCTCGCCCTTCTTGGGCTGAAGCGCAGACCGTGAGATCGCTAGCCCAGACACTTAGGGATAGTACTTTCTACTCCATTAGTGTAGTGGGTCTCTCTTTTTTCATTAATTATTTACATGCTCCACTCAGAATTTTGGTGTGCCGATTATGTCAGCGTTCATCCATGTTAAAACTGATTGGTGGTTTTTTCTGTACATACAAAAATTTGCTTTTTTGGCAACATTGCTTGTTAATTCTTTTTAAATGTCATTTAAAAAATTTATAATTTTAAGAATTATTTACTAGTGTTTCTTTTTCTTGGTTAAAAAGATACATTTTCTAAACCGTCTGTATTGTCTTTGCTTTTCATTCATAATGTGTCATTGGTAGTTGCAAGATTGACAAATGATATCACCAATCTAATGTCACTCATTGATATAGTACGTAAAAAGGTTTTCTTAAAAACATTATATATATTATATTTATTTGTTTATTATTTATATTATTATATAATAATATTTCCTGATATATAGATAAATAATACATGTCTCGATATAGATAGATAAATAATACACATGTCCCGCTATATAAATAAATAATACACATGTCCCGCTATATAAATAAATAATACACATGTCCCAATAGATAAATAAATAATATACATGGCCTGATACATAGATAAATAATACACATGGCCCGATATATAGATAAATAATACAAATGTCCCAATATATAGATAATAAATACACATGTCCCAACAGATAGAAAAATAATACACATATCCTGATACAGATAAATAATACACATGCCCCGATATATAGATAAATAATACACATGCCCCGATATATAGATAAATAATACCCATGTCTCGATATATAGATAAATAATACACGTCCCGATATACAGATAAATAATACACATGTCCCGATATACAGATAAATAATACACATGTCCCAATATACAGATAAATAATAGACATGTCCCGATAGATAGATGATAGATAGATAGATAGATAGATAGATAGATAGATAGATAGATAGATAGATAGATAGATAGATAGATAGATAGATAGATAGATAGATAGATAGACATATATATATTTTTTGCGGCATCATGCACTTAACCCTTGCCATGCTGCCGCTTATGGTACTATAATCCACAGCATGCCCTGCAATACAAGGGCATGCTGTGCCTCATAGTACTATATGCCACAGCATGTTAAGGGTTAATTGCTTGCTGCTGAAGCTATTTTAATAGCCTACGGCGAGTTTAACACACACTCACGGTTGTTTACCACAAACTCACCGTAGATGAATCGACAGACATCGCTGTAGTTTAAAAATCGCTGGGGATAATCGCCCATTAGTAAATGTGGCGGTTTTACAAAACAATCAACAGCAATAGTAAATCTAGCCCTAAATGTCTACACATTTAATGGAGCTCACAGTAGACTCACAGTAGACTCACTTCAGTTGACATCAGCTGGATTAATACCTACCATGATTTTTACCTTCCCATTTAATGCCATTTTAACAATGTCTTTCAATATGGCACTCGCAATTTACTTATATATGCAGAATAACCTCCTCAGTTTCAACTGTTAAAGTGAAATAAAGATATTAAAGAGACAAATTAATATTAAAAGACAACTCCTTACAATCTGTGCATGAATAAGAACAAAGAGATTCTCGCACGTGGGTGCATCTCCGTGCGATCGCAAGCTTTTTTGCCTTAAGATAATGTTAAAAAATAAACAGGTTGCTTTTCATATTTCTATGTGGACACAATGATTAATAAATAAAAATGTGCTTCACGTTTTATTTGCAGGAGTTTCCAATCAGCTTTAATCCACCATTCAGCATTGCCTTTTTGTTGTCATGTATTGACTAGCGTATTGTGTTGTATTAGTAATGATACAGTTTAATAAAAGATTGTATGTTATAGATATTTATGATTTCTAAAGTTAAATGTGCATGATTAGTTAGGTTTATTGACCCTGTGAGCTAGGCTAGGAACACCTGTACATTATGCTGATTACCCTCCAGACAAGTGAAACTAGAACTGCGTGGATCCAATTAACTATAGAGAATCCAAGATGACCTGAAAAACCAACTGATGACCTTCTACCTGTGATAACATTATTCCTTTGATCATGATTGTTAAAAAGCCCATACTCTGACCCTGATGCAGAGCATTCATGTATTGAAGTTTGTGTCAGTACTGATTTGTGCACGCTGTTGGTTTGAACAGTTACTTTGGATTAACACTATCCCCTTTGGAATAAATCTTTTTGTACATTGGACTGCAATTGCGATCAGATCAAATTTATTTTCCAGTGTGTGCATTACTGCATTGCATACAAACTTAACAAAGTGACTCCTTATGAAAGTAGTTTTTTATTTTTCCTTCACAAAATATAAATAACCCTACTGCAATTTTTCCTACTCTACTAAATAAACTATATTCCAGCACTGTTAGATCCCAGCATTTTCACTGCATACTGATTCAATGATACCCACATTATTCAGATTAACTTTTGTCATTAAAACTAATAGTTTAGAGGTTTTATTTCCTAAGCTCCTAGTACCTGCACCAGTGCTCGAAGTGGCAGTTTTGAAGTGGGGGTATGGAAATTTCAGCACCAAATGTGTCTTGAGTTTGGCAAAGTAAACAGGTCAACAAAAAGAAATCACATTGTGTACATGTCATGTGGGTCATGATCTGGTTACCGCTAGGGAAAAACAATGATAGCTCCCCCACAGGGCCGTTTCTAGGGGAGGACAAGTCCAACCAACCTTATTGCCCCTCCTATTGTGTGCCAAGCCAGCCTTATTGCACCTTCTTTTTGTGTGTCCAACCAGCCTTATTGTCCCTTCCTTGTTTGTGGCCAGCCAGTCTTATAGCCCCTTTTTATGAGTGTCCACCAAGCCTTATTGCCCCCATCTTTATGTGTCCAGTCACCCTTATTGCCCCTCCTTCTGTGTCCAGCCAGCCTTATTACCCCACTCTTTACTTGTGTCCAGTCAGCCTTATTGTCACCTCCGTCCAACCAGCATTATTGCCCCTCCTTTTGTGTGCGCCCAGCCAGCCTTATTGCCTTCTGTGTCCAGCCATCCTTATTGCCCCCTCTTTATTTGTGTACAGTCAACCTTGTTGTCCTCACCTTGTTTGTCCAAACAGTCTCATTGCCCCCTCATTGTGTCCAGCCAGTCTTATAGCCCCTTCTTTATGTGTGTCCACCCAGCCTAATTGTCCCTACTCCTGTGTCCAGTCAGCTATATTGCCCCCTCTTTATTTGTGTCCAGTCAGCCTTATTGTCCCCTCCTTCTGTTTGTCAATCCAACTTTATTACCCCTTCTTTTGTGTGCTCTGCAGGCTAATGGCGCTCGCGTGACCTTAGGTCACGCTTGCGTCCTCTTCTCTGATCAGAGCTGCGGCTGTGCATAGTACAGCCTGCTCTGTCAGTGTCTCCCGGTGGCGGCGCGGCACAGGAGAAGTGAGTAGGTATGCTATACAGCGGTATGGCATACCATCACTTCTGTGAGCCCGCACTTCAGATTCTATGAGCAGCTATATTCTTACTCAGAGTCGGCTCACAGAAGTGGCGGTATCCCATACCGCCGTATACCGGCCCACTTCGAGCACTGATCTGCACACAGAGCTCTGAGAGGTTGTGTTTTAATTCTCATAATCTTCCCTTTATTAGCAGCTCTTGGTATATGTATTTTGCTTTTCCCTCTGACTTTAGTGGATGCGGATATGCTTATGTCAGAAGTGCCTGGCAACACAATACCTCTTGTATGGGAAGCATAGTGGGACCCTGATTGTAAGCATATTTATTTTCAAAATTCTGATATAATAACACTGAAAAAGTCACAAATAATATTAGATAGAAGTAGATAAAACATGAGGAGCACTTATTACATTATTACTGTGAAATGTAAATTGAAATAATTAAATGATGTGGTATACTTCTATTCAGTTATTCTTATAGACTTATTTCAGTTGTGTTAATGCAGGATGGAAAAACCCAAAAAAGAGATAAAATTAAATTTGTGTAAATGTGTCCATCCAATAGAGCTACCAGGCAATCTTCCATTTTTCACCAGTTTATTAGAAGAATTTATTGCAATCCCCTCATAAATCTAAATTGGCTGAGCAATAACTGAGATGAGTCAGAGAGGATAAAGTTCTTAATTGTAATCTCGTTAAATTGCATATATTAAATACAAAGTTTTAATGTACTGTCTTTTTCCCTAACAAACATATTAATCCTGTGTGAATGTAGAATTACACATAAAACGATTGGTCAAATATTCTTTCAGATACTCCTTAAGAATTTTATTCAAATTCAGTTAATGAACAGGTATAAAGCATATTAGAGCCCTAGGTAATCAGTCTACCACAATATAATATTGTCAATGAGGAGACCTTTCTCTTACACAAGCATCTTAATACAATTTAGTACTGTGGAGATAAGCGATCCCATATCATATAAAAGGAAGGGCCGTTTTCTACCAGGCTACACTGAAGTGCCTGGGAAATAAACTGCTTCTGCCTCGCTGAGGAGAAGCAATTGATGATTCCCAGGACGAAGATGCCTCGGCGAATGGTAAGTATGCCTTCTCCTAATTCTTACCCTAACCCTCCCCTTCCTTTACTGTAACCCTAATCATCCCCTTACATTATCCTAATCCTCCCTTCCTCGCAGCCTAACCCTAAGACTCCCTCCCAGCTGCTTAATCTTAAGAATCCCCTCCCCGCAGCCTGATTCTAAGACTCCCCACCTCGCAACCTAACCATAAACTTCCCTCCCCGAAACCTAACTCTAAAACTCCACTCCCCGCAGCCTAATCCTAAAACTCCACTCCTCGCAGCCTAACCCTAAAACTCCTCATAGATTCATACTCACCTGCTCAGTAGGTGCAACGTGCCTGCGGCAGTCCATGTAAGCCTGACTTTTTGGTCAATATTGAAGAAGTCTTAAGTCTACATCATATTTGCCTATTAAAGTCTGTGTAAAGTCTGGATATAGTTTGTGTTTCAGATTCTATTTATGTGTGGGTTAGCTATTACATAGGTAATCCAAATATAAACAGCATTGTTTTTCCAGACAGCAAAGTTTAGTGGAGAAAGCCCAGCAAAAAGTGTATAAATTATTGCATTTTACGCTAGAATGTCAGTATATTCTTCAATGCCCAGACTGACTGTAGAAGTGCTGTGGACTTATCCAGCCTACCGTTGTAGGGCTGAGGCTAATGGATGTGACTTTCGTTGTATGCTGAACATACTTGATTGAAACTCGAAGCTAAGTACAATAAATATGTTTATATTTATCTGAGGTGTGTGTATTGCATTATTCTCATAATACCCATAGTGCTCTTGTGAACCTACTCTATTGTTAAATAATCCACCGACAACATAATTGGCGAGCCGAGGTAGGAGTGCCATGAGTGTATTCGGAATAGCGCAATGGCTTTCATAAAGAAAATGTTTAGGTCAGAGCAGAAAAGCAAGTATCCATCATGGGTTTCTAGATCCGGACCCTGGGAACACATGATGGAAACTGCTTGCAAGTATGTACAGCCCATTGAAAGTATTAATGCTTTAGATGATTTGCAAAATGTTGATTTAAATGTGTATTCAAAAACGGAAGCTCGAGCTGCTGCTGTTGTTCTTAATTTAACTGCTCAAAGTGTGTATGAGCTAATATCATGCATAGAAGAGCTTCAGGTTGAGTGTGACTCCCTGAAAGCATAAAATTGTGTTTTGAAAACCTGTGTACGTGTACAGGAAGAATACAAACAAGCAAGTGCAGGAGCAGTTCAAGTCATACGTTGTAAATGTTGTAAATAAGCGTCAAAGACACCGTAAGCAGAGAGAGGTGAGCCCCGACAGAGTGAGAACTCTTATAGTGGGCGCAGAGTGGGATAAGTTGAATAAGGTGGATAGTAATTCTCGGATGAAGAATTTGAACATGAGAGTAATGGAGAACAATTGTGTTCCATAACTACACACAGGCAGGAACATACTGAGATACATCTGTTAGATGTACAACAAAAACCTTAGTTTCTCCCAATGTTAACAGAAAATGGGGACCCTTTAACAGCAGCTAACCCAGAAGGGGTAAATATGCTGGTATATGGTGTTAACCCACATTATGACACAAATGCTATCAAGTTCAGCAGGGGAAAGACATGATATTGGGGTGGCTAAAACTGCTGAAAGGGGACAAACATTAGTGAAGCAAGGACCTGTAGAAACAAGTAACTGGTTTATGAGTAACAATCCCAGAGTACAACTGTGTATGCAGCAGGCCCCTAATGACATCAGGGAGGTGGTAGTTTATGATGTTTGTGTTATGAAACCAAGGGACCAACACCTTTATTGTAATGTAACCTTACAATGGAGTAACTCAGACAGATCTGTTTGTACTGCATTGCTAGACACAGGAGCTGAAGTATAACTTTTGCACACACCACACATACCATCCACATACACATCATGGGTGGCTGTGAAAGGTTTAGGAGATAAACAGACGTGGGCGTCAGAGGTTCGCTGTTGGCTACAGAATGGTAAGGGTCCGCCCTTTAATGCAGAAGTGTTGGTCTCGGAGTTCCCAGATAACATAATTGAAATGAACTTGCTGAAGGGTCAGTCCATAGACACCCCTTCAGGAATAAATGTTTTTGGGTACTCCATAAAAGCTTTCAGGATAGCAACAGTGAAACTGATAGTTAGAGGGAATGCTAAATGGGAACCATTGTATATACCTCCTCCTGCACTGCCAGTTACCTTAAAGCAATACTGCATACAAGATGACTTAAAGGAGATTGGAGACACTGTGCAGGCTTTGCTAGAAGCAGTGTTGGATGTTATTGCAAGTTTGAAGACACCAAACATTGCAAAGGAAGTACAAAGTGTGCTGGAAACTATGATGTTTTGGAATGTTTTTGTGTCACACTTGAACCTGATCCTAAGTGCCAGCGTGACCCACACCGCTAAGGGATGCGGTACATCCTGGCGCCATGCTGGATAGGCCCCGGACATCCCCCCGCTCCCCACTATACAGATTGGCAGCGTTCATACAGTCTCCTGTATAAACGCTACCAATCTGTATAGCGAGAAGCGGCGGGATGTCCAGCG
>WWET01004801.1:14357-26592 GCA_011038615.1 Limnodynastes dumerilii | reverse complement strand
GGAAAGAGAGGGAGAGGGGGGGGGGGGGGGGCTCTACACCATACCAAAGGATACTGACACCCCAAGCCCCTAGGTCCCCACATACAGTCATAATCAGAACCAAATTTCATGTACAGGTAGACAAGGGATATATCATAGTTTATGCACCCATTACAAAGCGTATTTACGCTAGCCGGAGGTGTAAAAAACACTATTTTGCATGTACTGCGCATGCGCCCGGCAGATGTTACGTCACGTAACTCTGAACATACGTACCAGACTACTATCAACAGCGTAATGATGAACGAAGGGGTGTGCCAGCCATACGACATGTGTAATTACGCTTCGGAGGTGGGGTAAGGCATTTAAATCGCACAGTATGGGCATGCTTAGCAGCGTAAGTACTGCAGCCATTATGGCCAACAGGAGATACGCTTGGAAAAGTTAAGGTAGTGTTTGGAAAGCTTAAGACGGCTAAACTACGTACGGGTGAGAGGAGTGCATAGTAATTACGCTAGCGTATATACGCTACGCTAGGAAAAGTAATGGAAACATAGCTCTGGATCTGGCCCATTGTGTTTAAAGAAGGGGGAACATGTATTTTATTCCACAAAAAGAATTACAAGATGAGTGTACATAAGATGACATTGTTAATCAGATACTAACCATGGGGCAGATCCTGAACTATGCATTTCCGCAAATTTACGTGTGGCGGACACGTAAATTCGCAGATTTGTACGCACTGCGCATGCGCACCGAAGAAAATACGCACATTCACGTAGCGTATTTTCAAACGTATGGATAATTCACTTATTGCTAACGTAAATACTTACGTGTGGGCGTGCCAAATTTACGTTAGTGACCAATACGTGCGTTTTACGTGAAGTAGGCGGGGGGTGGTATTTAAAGTGTACAGTATGGGCGTGCTAAGCTGCGTACGTTCGCGTAGTCTGTACGCCCGTTAGCGGACGTATTCTGTTACGTTAGGAAAAGTTAAGGTAGGGTTTGGGTCGCGTAAGTTGAGAAAATACGTCCGTGCAAGGGGTGTGCCGTGGGGAGTGTATTGACCTTACGTGTACGAAAATACGCACCGCTAAAATACGTACGCACACACGTAGTTCTGGATCTACCCCCATGTCTATTTTTAATCCCACAGACTGTTCACCAGAACACACTGCCATAAACCAGTAACAAACTCTACTGTTCTATCTGTAAAATAAAACACAGAAATGTTCCTTACACATATTTGATCAAATATGGGATATAAGCCACCAGCCACTGTCAAGGCCTTTTGAGAGTCCCAATGTTGCGTCCCAAATATGTGTTTATAAATTGAGAGCCAACTTACCTAGGAGACACCCCTTAAAGTCTCCAAAATGGCTGCTGTGAAACAACTCTCCCTCTCAGCAACTGCTCCCAGACATGCCCACAAACAGAATAAAAACAGAATGGAAGTTGCTCAATCAATTTATAGGTATATGTTAAACAGGTGCGTGAAAGGCCCTCAATTTTAGAGTTAGGACCACCATATACAGAAAGGCCTTGACGGTGGCTGGTGGCTTATTCCATATTTTATCAAATATGTGTAACAAACATTTCGGTGTTTTAGTTACCTATAAATTGAATTGAGCAACTTCCATTCTGTTTTTATTCTGTTCCCCAGAACAACTTGATGACTCCAAATTCACATTACTGGACCCCTGACCAGACAAAGGACTTTGGAGAATGATCCAACTGGCATTTATCAAAACAATGACTACAACACATTGGGGCTGATCCAGAGCTATGCTGGCCCTGTAGCTCTGGATCAGCCCCAGTTCTGGTGCACTCCCACTGCACTCCCCCTGTGTGAGCGTTGTTACACACAGTTACGCCGGCTGAAGGCTACCCTAACTTCAGCCGGCATAACTGTGTGTAACCACGCTCACACAGGAGCGTAACCTCCCTAACCCAGCCCTCTGGAGCGTAACACACTAAACCCAGCCCTTCCCTCCTAATTACCCTCCCTCCCCCCGCTCAGCTTCCGCTACGGAGCTGCCCGCCCCTTCGTCCGTAACTATGCTGTAGTTACGGACGCTAGATCCATGGCTCACAAAATTTGACCGGCACATGCACAGAATTTCTTCAGTTCTTACGCATACGGCCGCCGTAACTAGTGCGGCGGCTGTAGCTCTGGATCAGCCTTATTGTGAATAACCTGACTGAAGTGAAGTGCCAAGGATCCGGAGATAGCATGAATGTGCTCCATCACAACCAGATCATTAAAAGAACTTAATGAACATTTGGACAATGCTTCTTTGACAACAACAAAATTGAATAATTTATGGATATACATATAATAACAAATATAAACAAAAGTGAATTGATCCATAAAGATCGAGAGTGGTTTGAAGCCAAGAGGGCTGTTTAGTGAAATTTATTGGGTCTGTATCACTTTAAGATGTTTTAGTGCAATGTCAGCTTACATGTTAAATGTTACAAAGTCCAGTCCTTGTTAGCCTGACATTTTGGTCAATATTAAAGAAGTCTTAAGTTTACATCATATTGCCTATTAAACTCTGTGTAAAGTCTGGATACAGTTTGTGTTTCAGATTCTGTTTATGTGTGGGTTAACTATTACATAGGTAATCCAAACATAAACAGCATTATTTTTCCAGAGAGCAAAGTTTAGTGGAGAAAGCCCAGCAAAAAGTGTATAGAAGATAGCATTTTATGCTAGAATGCCAGCCTATTCAATGCCCAGACTGACTCGAAAAGTGCTATGGACTTATCCAGCATACCGCTGTAGGGCCGAGGCTCCTGGATGTGACTTTCGTTTTATGCTGAACATAGTTGATTGAAACTCGAAGCTAAGTACAATAAATACATTTATATTTATCTGACATGTGTGTATTGCATTATTCCCATAATACTCATAGTGCACTCGTAAACCTACTGTGTTGTTAAATAATCCACTGACAACAATTGGCAAAACTTATTTTAAGCAAGGTAAGTTCAGGGAAAGCAAGGTGAGAGCAATAAAGGATAAACTAGTTAAAGAGAATGGAATATTTAATGGTTGTTTGCAAATAGCTAATAGTCAGAGGAAAACTTTTAACAATTAACAATTAAAGCAGGTAGACAAGAGAAACATGTTGGCACACAAGCAGTTTTCTCATATAAATCAGGATTGGCAAACGATGCAGGTAGACAGAATTAGGACAGGTTGTCGAAGTGGAGGTAATACTGGACATTTTGGTTAAGGTGAGATTTAAGTTGTAGCCTCCAGTGACTGAAGGCAGAAATGTCAGATAATATTTTGAACAACAGCAATGCATGACTGGTGTTTCTATAATATTGTAAAGAACAAGAAGTTTCCAATTCCTTGAGTTTTTGTTCCTTCATCCTATTCTTTACAGCATTATAGTGGATGTCAGGAAAGAAATTAGATAGATTTGCCATCCACTTTATCTTATTATTCTCATCTAGCCAGTTTCTCTGTAATTAAATATTCTGTCAATTTGTCAGTCATTACAATAATTAGGGCCACATTTACAAATTAAAAAATAATAAATTCCAAATTATTTAGTCATAGATTTCTAGTGATAATACTCTCATTGATTTTTAGTTCAGACTCTTGTGATTTATTTTTCTAGAGATTAAAATGCATTTAGTGTAAAAGCTAGGTGCACATGCAATTAATTATGCAATTATCAGGCCTATCATATGTTTCCAGACCATTTGAAACAATATTGCAAAAGTGTGTTTGTTCCAACTATCTTGATTTGTAGTGATAAAAAAAATTTGAATTAGATGACTTGGTTTTAAGAACGCCCTAAAAATCACAATCTCCAAAAGTACAATATCAAACAAAAGTGAGTAGTGTGTATGCATGTACGACCATCTGCACAACTTTTCTGGTAGTCTTCTGTACAGTATAGACAGATATCTGTACACAGAGTCACAATTTTTTAAGCAGATGGTTAGGAGAGAAGATGATCCCAGATCTGCTGGTAAATTCGTATAATGTGCACACTTAAATCAGTATGCTCATCGGGACTTGCAATCATCAGTGAAATTGTAAGAGCAATCACATTTCTAATATGTTACTGAAATTTGTAACAAGGGTAAATAACACATGCGCAGATATACCCTTAAGTAAATGGATGTTGATAATGCTAGAGAAATCATCTAAGATAGCATTATAGCCAATAATCTGCTGTAGAGAACTTTTCTCTCAATCTGTTAAGACATATCTGTTAATATGAATGTCCAATTGATAGAACAATTTTTTGGATAGATACCATTAAGCTGTGAAGGTCCTCTACCTCAAGTAGTTAATAATGAATGCAAAAGGAAGAATGTAAATAAAAATTAATATTTATTAACAAACTGTCACAGAATCACAGGGAAACAACAAAGCCCCAGTGGTAATTTGGACTGACCACCTGGAAGTGGAGTCTAAACCATGGTCTGTTATTCCCTGGAGTACTTTTTGTGAACTGAGAAACCAGATGCATAGCATGGATGTCTTGTGCATTCTCAGAAGTTCTTTCATCTGTACCGTGTCCCTTCCAGTCAATAAGGTATTGTCACCTCCGTCTTGAGATCCGGGAGTCCAGAAACTTGTTGACCTCAAATTTAAGAGCAGAGGATGTTTCCAGAGCTGGAGGTTTGGGAGGATTGACTCAATCATCATGTCTTTCAGATATGAACAACCTCAGAAATTGTTCTGGATCCTGATTAGCTAATTAAGTCTGTCCGTTAGTTTGAGGGTGATATCCAGATGAATAGCTAAGGTAGATACCCAGACTTTTACAGAGGCTTTGCCAAAATCATGAAGCAAACTAAACCCCTTCCAGGGGTGTTTTAAGAAGTGAGGGGGGCCTTGTATAGAATTTGTACATGGACCCCCTCTTACCCTGAGACCGGACTGTCCCGATTTGTGGACCTCAAAAGGGGCAGGGCCTAACTGTGATTTAAGCCCCGCCCCTTTTTCAGGCTAGGAAATCTGGACTTTCCCACTGCAGGGGAAGGGGGGAGCTCATTCGGCATCTATTTCTTCCCTCTGGGAGATCTTAAAGGGCAGAAATAGATGACAAATGGGCCCCTCTTCCCCTGCCAACCCTAATATGGGGACTTGGGGGCAGGATGAATTCCACAGGGTCCCCTGTTCTGAGGGGCCCATGTGCATTGAACACCCTGCACCCATTATAGGTCCACCTTATGGCCGCTCAGTCGGAGTTGATTTCCCTGGGGCATCCATGTAAATGTAAAATTAATTTGATAAATTAAGAGACCAAAGCAGAGGCAGAAGGGAAATCTTTTAGAGGTACGAAATGAGCACATTTGGAAAACCGGCCTACCGGTGGAATGCACTTTCCTGACTGGAAGATTAGTGATAAAATCCATAGAAATACTCTCCCAGGGTAAATCATGAACCTGAAAAGGACGCAAAGGACCAAAAGGCAGCCGTCAAGGAGTCTTAGTTGGGCACAGGGAGAGCAAGCATCCACATAACCTTTAACATCTTGAGCTAGTGTTGGCCACCAATATCGCTAGAAAATCCAAGCTATGGTCTTTTAACTCCATGGTGTTCTGGAGAACTTGAAATTATGGGCCCATTGTAGTAGCTTCACTCAGGGATGTTGTGCCACAAATTATTTTTCTGGTGGCATTGAAATAGTCTCAGGAGGTCGCAATGATAATAGCCTTCTCGAGGATTGGAATTGCAGCCGGCTTGGTTGAATTATCCTGAAAGTCAAAAGGACCAGGACAATGTGTCAGGTTTGGTGTTTTTCCCCCCAGAACAGAAAACAATGATGAGGTCAAATCTGGAAGTACTTCTGAAATAAAGTACATTTTTGTCGTCTGTGAAGATGATTACGGGATGTTTAGCACCTTCTAAATTGTACCACGGCTCCTCGAGAGCTAACTTAATATCGAGTAGCTCCTTATCACCAATAGTGTAGTTAAGCTCAGCTTTGAGGAGAAGCAGCAGGGATGCATCCTCCCTTAAGCAGAACTGCTCCTACTCCGATTAAAGAAGCGTCGGCTTCGACAAAGAATGGGTGATTGGTATCTGGACAGAGAAGAAACGGTCCAGTGGTGAAAGCCTGTTTGAGCTACTGGAAAGCTTGCACCACAGCTGTGGACCAAGGTTTGGATTTTGCGGACTGATGTGTCATGTTAGTGATAGGAGCAATGGGGCAGATCCAGAACAACGCTTGTAAGCAAATTTAAGCGTGGCGGACACGTAAAATCGCGTTTTGGTAAGTACTGCGCATGCGCACCATAGTAAATACGCTCCGTAACGTAGCATAAATGTGAACGTATGGGCCATTCAAAAATACGTCTGAAATACGCTATGTAGGCGGGGGTTTGTATTTAAAGTGTACAGTATGGGTGTGCTTAGCTGCGTAAATACGTGTTGCACATCCGTACATGTGCGGATGACATCGGTTACGTGGGCAAAAGTTAAGGTAGGGTTTGGAAAGCGGAACTCGAACAAAATGCGTACATTCAAGGGGTGTGCCAAGGGGAGTGTATAGAAGTACCTCGTAAATACGCTACGCTAGTAAACGGATTGTAAGCGGAGAAGCGGAGTTCTGGATCTAACCTCAATGATGGTCCCGAATAAACTGCCGATGGTAATTTGCAATACCCAGGAACCTCTGAGTAGCATCGAGACCCTGAGATTGAGTCCAGTTCAGGTTGGCAGACACCTTATCTGGGTCCATCTTGATCCCATCTCTGTAAATTATATGTCCAAGGAAAAGTATGGAGGTAACTTCAAAGAGACATTTTCATGTTTGCAGTAAAGGGAGTGTCTTCTTAGATGGTCAAGAATGGAATGGACATGCTTACGATGGCTGGGCAGATCTGGAGAAAATATCAAATGTTATTGAGATAGACTACTACATTTCTATACAAGAGATCCTAAAATATTTCATTGAAGAATTCCTGGAAAATAGCTGGCGATTTGCACAGGCTGAATGGCATCACAAGTAATTCGTAGTGGCCATCGCGGGTATTAAAAGCAGTCTTACATTTGTCGCCAGCTTTGATGCGGATAAAATTTTAAACTCTGGCAGATCCAGTTTAGTAAAGATGGAAGCGCCATTGGATCCTATCAAAAAGTTCTGGGATGAGAGGCAAAGGATATTTGTTTTTAATGGTGATAGCATTTAAAACCTCTAGTCGATGCAGGGATGTAACAAACCATCCTTCTTTTTTAGAAAGAAAAAACCTGAAGGGGGAGGTTGAATGAAACCCAGAGACAGGTTCTCGGTGATATATTTTGACATAGCTTGCTTCTCTGGAATGGAAAGTGGGTATACTCAAGGTGGTATTTTGCCTAACTGTAGATCAATAGGACAGTCCCACGAACAGTGTGGTGGCGGAGACTCAGCAGATTTTTACTGAACACATCAGTATATGACCTGTAGGGTTCAGGAATTGCCATAAACTTAATAGTGGAGCAAACTGAGGAAGGAACTGGCTTGGAGATTTCATTAAAAAGTGACATGAAGAACCCCAAGATAATACTTGGGCAGAATTTCAATCCAGAGTGGGGAAGAGCTTCTGAAGTCACAGTAGGCCAAAGATGATAGGATGAATTGTCTGAGACAAAACTAGGAAGGAAATTTCCTCTTTATGCAGGAGACTGGCCTTCAGAATCAATGGTGAAGTGCATCAGCAGACTTGACCTTACAAAATGCGGTCCACCGCAGTAATAACAAAAGACTGAGGAAGAAGTTCTAAAGACAAACCCAATGTCTTGGCAAATTGTAAAGAAATAAAATTACCAACGGCTCCGGAGTCGATGATGGCAAAACATGAATGGTCACCAGCAGGTGCATGCAGGAGCACAGCAATGCAGAAAGTTTTGATTTAGGCTTCCGATGGACAGCAGACACTTTTCCCTAATTGCATCTCTCCATTACCAATTAGGGTCTGGCGTTTCCCAACTTCTTGAGACAAGAGGAGAGTAGATGACCCGTCATCTTTGCGCTGCATCTCCGGTTCTTTCAGACTGAGCCGGGAACAACCAAGCTGCATTGGTTCTTCTGTGCTAACAGATCAAGTGCACACTGCTAGGACAGTATGAGGAGCTGGACGTTTAAGTTGTTCTTTTTCACGACTGCGTTCTCTATGATGAGTATCCACCTTTTACGCATAGGGGGCCTGATCTAGATCTATGCTCGTAAGCGATCGTTCGCTGGTCGTCAGCGTAAATTCGGCAAAAAAAACGCACTGCGCATGTCCAGAGTGACAACTTCCGGGAATGTAGGCGGGGGGAGCCATTTAAATTGTACAGTATGGGCGTGCTTAGCCCGGTACGATCAGCGTGACGCTACGAAAATTCGTACTGACGCCGGGAAAAGTTAAGGTAGGGTTCAGCCGGCGTACGGAGGTAAAGGTAAGGGGAGTGTCATGGGAGTGAAAGTTTTTACGTTGAAGCGGTAATACGCTCCGCTCTCATGCGTAGGTCTGGATCAGGCCCAGGGAGAGGAGATAATCTGAAGAGGTGGGAAGATCAGTGGAGATCGGATCATCTCTAATACGGTCAGACAGACCTTACCAGAATGCTGCAGAAAGCGCCTCATTGTTCCACTTTGTCTTGGAGGCTAAAGTACGGAATTGAACAGCATTTTGACCCATGGTGGAGGAACCTTGCCACAAACACAGGAGACTTGAAGCATTGGAGAAAGCCTGACTAGGTTCATTAAACACCTTTTTGAAGCTGTCTATAAATGATACACAGTTGTATAGAAGTGGGTCATCTCTTCCCCAGAGAGTAGAAGCCAAAGCCACAGCCTCTCCAGTGAGAAGTGAAATAATGAAAGCAACCTTGGCATTTTCAGGAAAGTTTCCTGGCAATAATTAAAAGTCTATGACACTACACTAAGGGTCTGATCCAGACCTACGCCCGCCGACGCTAGTAAGCACATCAGCGTAGGTCTGGATCAGGCCCTAAATCTCTACACTTCTTAAGATCCCCATTGTATTTATCAAAGTTTATAATTTTAAGAGAGGAAGGATGAGTAACTGGAGGAGGCTTACCGGAGCCTGTACAGGTGTTGTGGTAGGCAACGGTTTAAGAGCTTTGAAACGAACATTAACTCCTGAATGCATTGAAGTCATTGTCTCTGATTATTCCCGTTCATCAACTCTTTCCAATAGTGACTGCTTCCCAGCTGGTTTATGGCCAGAGTATTCTATCACAGAATCATGGGGAAACAACCAGGACTGCCCACCTGGAAGTGGAGTCTAAACCGTGGTCTGGTATTCACCGGAGCCCCTGATAGTGGGGATGGTGTTGGCTACAAACCACTGCAGGTTGTTAAAAAGGTACCATGGATGGAAGCCGGTAAGAGGTGATGAAGAAGTATGAATAGGAGACTGGAATCTGTAGTTGCTGGTGCTGAGGAAAGGCAGAAAGCGCATGGAGAGGTGAACACAAGGAATGGAGACTGAAACAGAAGTATCGCAGCTCAGTACAGGATGCAGGATCCAGAAACAATGGAGCACAAGTAAAATAAAGAAGTAGTACAAACAAGGAAAACCTAGTGAGCCTGTTACTCTGGCACTGGAAAGCAGGGCTGATGAGCTGATTATTACCATGTTCACACTGCCGCCCCTGCAATATCCCGAGATTTTCGACCCTCTAGGGCACAAATCAGGCCAGCTCCTCAGACCCCGTTCACACTACTGCTTAGACACGGGAAATTCCCGGGTCAGGCCAGTTTTCACTGAACAGGCCTGACCCGTTACTCTTTGAGCTCTATACTGCTATACTATTCTTTACTCTAGATTCTATTCTATACTATTTACAACTACTCACCTCTCCTGCGAGGTCCCACGATGATCTTCTGGGTCCTCTCAGGGCTTCTCATTCATGTGGTACATGAATGAAGCCCTGCGCATGTGCATTTCGGCACTTTGCAAATTTTAGGTCCTGGCATGAGAAAACACTGCCTGGAGTCAGCTGCATTGCACAGATAGGTAAGTCCTGTTTTCTATTTTTTTTATTTTCTTTTTTTTATTATGCTAATGGTTTTTATACCATTAAAAAAATAATTTTTTTATTTTTAAAAGGTAAAAAAAATTTATTAGCCCCAGACAGCTTATTCCAGTGAGACCTGGGTTGAAAAACCCGGGTCGCACCGTTCACACTGGCAGGTACCCAGGTCAGACCCAGGAATAACCCTCCAAATGTCCCGGGTCAGTAGACCCGGTTAGCAGCAGGCGCACCCGTTCACACTGAGCCACGACCCGGGTCGTCGGGGCTTGCCCCTGCAATATACCTGGCTCAGTGTGAACAGGGTATAAATGGACTGATCTTAATGATTTCACCTGTGCAGGGCCTGAGCTGTGCTGAGATGTTGCTAGGCAGCAACACAGCTGCAAGGTTAATCACAGCACCAGAGCAGAGAGCAGGAAAGGCTGAAAAGACATGAACTGTGATACAAACACAAGAAAACTATATGCAATATAAACCTCAATAGACAATAAAAAAAGATAAAAGTTTTAACAGTAGCTGAATGGAGATAAATAAAACCAGTATCATACCTGCAGAAAATGATGGAAACAAAGCGGGGATGCTGGAAAACTACACGATGTTAAGCCCAGAAGCCGCCTGGAGATAGAGACTGTGAAGATGACTACTATGTTTTGGTCAGGATACGTCCTTTCTCAAATCCCGTGCAGCATGTGAGTGTTGTCAGATATTTAAAGTCCTTTCTCATTTGGTGGTGCTGAAAGAAATGCAGCAACACAGCTGCAAGGTTAATCACAGCACCAGAGCAGAGCAGGAAAGGCTGAAAAGACATGAACTGTGATACAAACACAAGAAAACTATATGCAATATAAACCTCAATAGACAATAAAAAAAGATAAAAGTTTTAACAGTAGCTGAATGGAGATAAATAAAACCAGTATCATACCTGCAGAAAATGATGGAAACAAAGCGGGGATGCTGGAAAACTACACGATGTTAAGTCCAGAAGCCGCCTGGAGATAGAGACTGTGAAGATGACTACTGTGTTTTGGTCAGGATACGTCCTTTCTCAAATCCCGTGCAGCATGTGAGTGTTGTCGGATATTTAAAGTCCTTTCTCATTTGGTGGTGCTGAAAGAAATTTGTTTTGTTAATTGAACTTAATGATGGTCTGATTCTAATGCTAATACAAATGTGGGGTGGCTGTAGTAATTGAGTTTTGTATCATATGTTAGTTAAGCTTATTGGGTTGATAGCATGAAGAAGTCGGGTGTCTGCAAGGAAGTATGAAGGGCCAGGCCAGATGTTCCGTAATGGATCTCCCTCCGTATGGAACTCAGTCCCGTACAGAAGGAGATCTGTACGGCGGGATTGGCCATGCATTCCACGTGTTTAAACCCAGAAACTGAGGTGGGGTTAGGCATGCAGAATAGGCTGTGTTGGACAGCCATTAGAAGTTCAGTATGGATGTGTGTGTACAGACACAAATCCCATTCTAGAAGTCTAACCTTAACCCTTCCTGTCTCGCAGACTAACTCCTACTCTCCTTTTGTAGTATCCTAACCTTAACGTCCATATCCTGCAGCCTAACCCTAACCTTCCTGCTAATGGGATCGTCTAATTATCGAAATAGGCATTTCTACATACTCAATAGAAGTTCCCAATAGAAGTTTTCTATTTTCATACAATTATTGGAACTGATACAGAAACGAATATGTCGGCTGTATTAGTGCTGGAACTTAGCCTTTCGAATCAGCGACTGTATTCTAATATAAACATTATTTAGATATGATATATACTGTATTATATGTCCTCTCATGGCAACACAAGTCATCCCTAATATTCAACAATAAATATAATCAAAATTCCTGTTTAATATGGTATTAATTTAACCTTAGGCAGGAAAGGGTCAATGATGTAGAAAAAAAGGATTTATATATTGGGAAGAATGGCAAACACAAATGATATGTTCGGTCCATCATTACAGTTTTTTTGGATGCCATTAAGCAAAGTAAATCCCCTCACATAAAAAAATATAAAAATCAATATGAGGCCTACAGAATAGATCATAATGACATATATCACTACTGTAAACACTTACAAAATTGGCAGTGGGTTCCATACAAAAACAATAGACATTTCCAGCAAAGACCTCACTTCCCCCCAATCATGGCCCATACTATCACAGTCATCACCAATAGTAATATTACCAATAGCAAAGGAATGGATTCTATTCTCTGCTGCACACAATTTGAGGCTGCTCTCTTAGGGAAA
>WWET01004800.1:98160-113972 GCA_011038615.1 Limnodynastes dumerilii | reverse complement strand
ATGCTCTGATTCCCAGACACAGGACATACAGCTCCTCTACATTAACCAAATAACCTGATTCCCAGTCACAGGATTTGTGCCCTTAAAACAAGAGACCTGAGGAATGAGAAAAACAGACAAAATCTATGAAATAAATTAGCAATGTATAACCACTGTGAGAGATATAGGATTCTGTGTTCAATCTGCCCTTCACTTAATGAGAAAAAATGGCTCTTGTGCGTTGCGCTAATTGTGTACAGATGTAACGCTTATTACCTGTACAGAACAATTCTGATTCAAGGTTTCTGGTAATTAAATACAGAGAAGTGATCTTCTATCTCCGTGGAAAGCAATTCATTTTAATCCAATGTTTTCTCAGGTAGCGACAATGACAACACAAAGTGTGAAATATTCCTTCGACACACAACTAATCAAAGTAATTATCACAACAAGATCAGAGAGCAGGATTTACATCACAGATCTGTCGCCAAAACACCGATCATTACAGAAACAAAGGTAGAAGAAGACAAGGTCGTCACGTGGCGCATCTGAAATGAGAAACGAGAATGACGGATCAGACACAATGCTTCCCATTTTACGGAGCACATCGCAGTCCGTTTTTTTGTTCTGCGCCAACGCTCGCTTCCGTGCAACCTGATCGGAACGCATTCCGGCACATCCAGACTAAAGAGGGCTGACACTTCCAACACATCCCCACAGAGGAGCCGGGGTGTGATCGCCAGTGGGCGGGGCTTCTTATTACCGTGCCTGCGTACCAATCCAGACTTCCGGAATGCCGCCATTTTCAGTGTGCTGCAGTCAGACAGTGCAGGTATTCTCTGTATCAGAAGTTTCTCTGCGCAGGCGGGAGTTGTTACGTGGCGGTCACAAATATGAGTGCCTACCGCGTCCCAGTGATTGCGGAAACCTCCACACCTTCTGCTGATGGATATTTTCGCATCCCTTGCCGGCGAGGCGATGTTTCTAAAGAAAAGGACGCACTAGAATCCTGGTTAGGGCGTCGTCCCTCCTCGCCATTTTAAAGCCTACCCCCACCCACTTTCACGTATCTTTCTCCGGACGGATTAGAACCACGTCCCTACATATGTTCCCACGTGCGATTGACAAGTCTGTGCCTTATGGACTTCTGTATATTTTCGCATCCCTTGCCGGCGAGGCGATGTTTCTAAAGAAAAGGACGCACTAGAATCCTGGTTAGGGCGTCGTCCCTCCTCGCCATTTTAAAGCCTACCCCCACCCACTTTCACGTATCTTTCTCCGGACGGATTACAACCACGTCCCTCCGTACGTATGTTCCCATGTGCGATTCACAAGTCTGTGCCTTATGGACTTCTGTGCGTAAAATGAACGTAAATAGCGTAAATTTAGTTACTACGCCTGCGCAGCTCATCCGATCCTAAAAATACGCACAGAACTCCCCGCAAAAACGGATCTCTGAATACGGCCCTTGGGTCGCTTACAAGTAACTCCACACAAATCAGCGTTCGTTATGATAGTCTCAAACACGGCCCATATTAGAACATTGACGGTTTTATGGTTTTATATCATCAAATTTAACAGCATTTTAGCAGGGAAATTAAGCAGGCAATAATGGCAAACGCTATTAAGGCGGAGATTATTGCGCTATTCTGGTGAGAGCGCACATGATAATTGGGCCGGTGATAAGATTTTCTAAACAATAATGTACTTTTTCTTTTGAGTAACAAGACATTTCTTCATGTTCTATGGTTCTTCTTTCACTGTAACTAATGAATGGCGCAATGAACATCATCGAAGTCATCGCTAAAAGCAATTGCATGAGAAGTAGAACAGTGGAAACATGCTGGGGATAAATATAAGGATATACTAAATCTTACATTCGTTTTTCTATGTTTCTATGTAGTAAACAAGAAGAAAGCGTAATGTAAGAAGCTGATAGAACAGGTAATAACTTAAAGAATCGTTCAGCTAAATGTTAGAGCCATATCCTGGGTTGTAAGATAAAGGGGGGCGTCAGTCTAGGGTGCAAAACTACTTCGTGCACTGCTCAGTTTATACTTGGGGCCAGATTTACTTAGCTGCAGGAAAGGAAAATTGGAGATGTTGCCCATAGCAACCAATCAGATTCTAGCTTTTACTTTAGAAACATAGAAAGTGACGGCAGAAAAGAGCCACATGGCCCATCCAGCCTGCCCAGTTGTTTATTTAAAACTTTACTGTTTCTAGATCCTATTTTACCCTTAATTTAGTTTAAGATTTAGGATCTCCTTATATTTATCCCAAGCATGCTTACACTGTACTACTGTGTTACCTCTACCACTTAGATGGGAGAATATTCCACTTATCTGTCACCCTTTCACTGACCTCATTATCCGCACATTTCCTCTGACTCTACCACCCTCCAGTATATACACATGTCCTCATGTTCTATTACACCTCTTCCTTTATATAATGGCCCCTCCTGTAGCTGGTCAGAACCCGTTCACAATAATTTCCTATTACTTACTAGAAAATGACAGCTAGATTCTTATTGGTTGCTATGGGCAACATCTCCACTTTCCCGCAGCTTAGTAAATCTGGCCCTAAAGGTTAATTTGGTTACAGTTGAGAGTATAAGGGGATGGGGTCACCAATTTTCCGTCTTGCCCCAGGCACTAGTCACCACTTAGATCACCTCCTTGCTGGCCTCTATTTCTAATAACATTTGCAAAAAATGAGTTTTCAAAAGCTTGTCCACCTCTAAATGAGCTAAAACGGTTTTCTTATATGACAGATACTTTTTAGTAAATGTTACATCAGTTTCATTATTCTGTCATCTTCCTTATTCTCTTCCAGACGCATCCATTATAAAGCTTTGTTTCTCTAAAGTTCAGTCCAGATTCATAGATCTGAATGGTTTAAGTTTCTAAATGTCATTTACAACCAAAAAAAAAACCCCAAAAACCTGAAATTACAGGGGAATCCGTAAACTTATGATCTAGAACTGAGCTCACATCTTTATCCTGCTTTGTGACAAGTGACTCTGGAGCATGATTTAACAATAATCTCACTATGAACACGGCATCTTTGCATAACTTTAATATTACAGCATTAAAATATTTGTAATCATCTTCTTCAAGAAATGAAATGCCTCCAAGTGCTTCCTCCATACTGAAGAGGGGCTCTTGTGAAAGAGGATTAGGGGGTGCAAAATTTGACACCCTAAAGTGCAACATCCCTTCAAAACATCTTACAATTCAGCAACCAGGCTTTAACCCTTTACAACCCGCCCTTGGAAAATATAGACAGCCGGCAGCGAATCCGTTCAGACGCTAGAAGCGAGAGCGGTTACAATAATGTGTTAAGAATCGCATTATCTCTTAAAGAGAGCTGTATGGAAGTGATCTGTCATTGACTATCCGGTGACATCCACCTCTCCTTATGTCTCCTCTGACATTTAAAGTAGCTATTGAACACTTAAAATCTACTTCCCTTGGCTGAGAAGATGGATGGGAACTGTTTTTATTTATTAAGAGCAGAATATACAGGAGAAAGTAAGTGCTGTCTGGGGAGGGGTTAGAAGCCGCTCGTATTATCCAGTCTGTACATTGCGTTACGCTTTCCAACAGTCAAGAAAAAACAAAGAGCACTTTTTTTTTTGTTGCAGGTTAAGCAATATTTAATCTTAGTCTTAATATAATATAACACGATATCAATTATTCTGCTGTGTTACATTATAATATTATTATTTTCTCTGGATAAATTAGGACATTTTTATTTATTTATCAATGTTCAAACTTTTTTAACAGCTATTTTCTGCAGGTGGCTTTAACTTTAGAGCTGATTGTACGCCGGCTGACGTGATGTTGTTTCTTTGCGTGATCCGTCGTCTGGCATTAATATGCCAGGCGTACACGTAAGATCGTCTAAAAAGGCGATCTGCGCATGCACCGGGCAGATGTTGCCTGTCGTAGCTGCGTAAACGCTCGTTCGTGGATCGGGCGTCCACAGCTTCAGTGTAGGGGGAGGGATTGTAATGAGGCTGGGAGGGCGGTGTTAATGTATCGACGCCGCCGTCCCAGCGTATTAACAGTCGCTTACGCCGGCTGAAGTTATGGTAGCCTGCAGTCAGCGTAAGCGACTGTTCATATGCTGGGGCAAGGAGGAGTGTCGGGGGAGGGAAGCGATGGTATGCTGAGCGTTAGACCGCATAGTGTACCATCGCAGGTCTGGATCAGGCCCATTGTGTGTTATATTTGCTTGCAATCCAATAACACCATTGTGTGCGCCGCTGGATCGCACAGAGCCCGCCCACCTTTTTCAAACACATCTACGACACATTCAGTGTGTGCCAATTTGTGCCAATTTGCCTGTGTCTCTGGATATGCCCAATGCCTCTGCTGGGACATTGCACCCGAATCCTTAGACCCAGAGCCGTAACAAGAAATTTTAACACCAGGGGCAAAAAGGGAAAATCCGGCCCCGACCCTGAAATCCAAACCAATTTAACATTAAAAACTAACTTACTAGCGCCCCCCTTAAGCTCGGTGCCATGGGCCGCCCTTCTTGCCCAGCTCTAGTTATGGCACTGCTTAGACCTTCCTACATGAGACGTTATTATAACTCCGGAATTCAGCGCTCCAGAGACAAGGTGGAGTCTTTCATATAGTTCTGGAGATCGATAAGAGATGAATATTTACAAACAAATCTGATTCGTTCCTCCAGCAAAGCAGCAAAATTACATTTAGAGGAATATTGATGTATTGACGTTTGTAATTCACACATGTCTTGGGTCTTTTTGGTGCATTATTTACAAGAGAAATCCAATATTCATTTAGTTAGATTGCCTCAGGCACAGGGTACTTGACCAAAAATACTTTAAAACAAATGTTCCCATCTCCCAACTAACTAGATTTCTGAAACTTTAATAATTAGCTTTGGAGAGCACTTAGCTAGCCGGAGAAAGATGAGCTTCTATTGCTGGAACGTGTCAGAGGGTCAATGCAATATAGTGTAAAGAAATCTCACATTCCATCCGCCAGCGTCAGTCTGAGAGACCAGACAATCTTTAATATCACAGCCACGATATATGTGTGAGGACAGTGACCCCTCGGCCACGGTGGGAAAAATGGGTTACAAAGCCGATATATAGGACTCGTTGTCCAAGGTCTGACAGGTTTATTACAAGGCTGTATGAAGGGGTATTATAATTACAGTACCTATCACAAGGTTTCCAAGTATTAAAGGGGAGAACTTTTGATCACTGCCAGGAGTTCAGATAATTAGAGAGTTTTAATAATCTGTTCATTACATGAAACAAAGCCTCTGATGGCAGATAAGAATGACTTGGCCCATTCAGTCTTCAGTTTTTTATTTGTTTGTACCCATAATGGCCCTAAACCCTGTATAATCTTTATATAATGGATATCCACGTCTTCGATAATCACAGACCTGCCTGCATAGAAACCTAAAGTCTAGATCCCAAACCATAGTGGGCATCTATTCATGGTTCAGTCCCTAGTGGGCATCTATTCATGGTTCAGTCCCTAGTGGGCATCTATTTATGGCTCAATACCTATTGGGCATCTATCCATAGATTAGTGCCTAGTGGGCATCTATTTATGGCTCAGTCCCTAGTGGGCATCTATCCATAGATTAATACCTAGTGGGCATCTATTCATGGCTTAGTCCCTAGTGGGCATCTATCCATAGATTAGTCCCTAGTGGGCATCTATTCATGGCTTAGTCCCTAGTGGGCATCTATACATAGATTAGTCCCTAGTGGGCATCTATTCATGGCTTAGTCCCTAGTGGGCATCTATCCATAGATTAGTGTCTAGTGGGCATCTATTTATGGCTCAGTCCCTAGTGGGCATCTATCAATAGATTAGTGCCCAGTGGGCATCTATTCATGGCTCAGTCCCTAGTGGGCATCTATCCATGGCTCAGTCACTAGTGGGCATCTATTTATGGCTCAGTCTCTAGTGGGCATCTGTTCATGGCTCAGTCCCTAGTGGGCATCTATTCATGGCTCAGTCCCTAGTGGGCATCTATTTATGGCTCAGTCCCTAGCAGGTAGCTATTTATGGCATTAGTACAGAGCCTTATAGTTCTTTTCTATAATTACTCTTTAATGAATATTCTCTTCTCACAGTTTGTCTGGTGAAGGACAGAGGACGGAGACTCTATGATCCAGCAGCAAATAAACAGAGCCGTGTGTGTACAGGAGGTTACACAGGTTGGCACAATACAATGCAAGATGTTGTTGTGTTTTGCAAACATCGGATCATATCCCCCACTATCTCTGCCAAGCTCTGATGATCTCTTCTGTGGAGTTCAGGAGAGGCTAATGAGCACAGCTATTTCAGTGTGAACTAATGAAGTATGCAACCATTTGTTATTGCTATTAATTTAGGAACGGAAGCCTACCTCAGCAATCACAAGCTTCATTATTATTTAGAAGACACTTGTTGAAAGCTGAGGGACGTAATTATCTTCTGCATGCAGATTTTATAACGGAACAGAGATCTTGCTTACAAGCTGCTCGCCACAGATCTTCTGCTAAGCTCCGCTACACCAAATCCCCATTAAACGCAGCCAACATAAAAATACATTTTTGTTTGGGGAAATATTTATTGTTTAAGGGCAGCACCTGAGATCATTAAAGCAGCACGGCCAAGATACAACAAAAAACGATGTCAGGGGGCTGATCCAGAAAATAAGAGGAAAACAGGTGGAACTTTACACCTCAGCGAAACTATGTTGACTTGCAGAGGAGGCAAATTTAAACTGCGCAAACACATTGAAGTGTGTGATGTTTCCAGCCTAGGTCTAAATGACTGTTTAAAGGGAAAGCTGTGAGCAGTAAGCAGACACAAAGTACGTTCCCTGCAAGCAACAAAAAAATGAATTTGTATTTTATCCTCCTGCAAGTTTTCAGGATCTTTCCAAGGTGCAATTTTCCCCCTGTTTTATGTGTACTCTCAAAGCGGCTTGCGTCCTGGACAGCGTGTTGTGGAAGGAGTGGAAGGGCGCAGTCATCAAGACATTTACACAATGTCTATGTCCAGGGGCTGATCTTCCGCAAACTTTATCTTACCCTTCCCTTCCACTACGAAAGCCCTGAAGTGTCTGAAATCGCTGACGGTGTATTCTACGCAATTCCCATACATTTTTACATAGGGACCGGATCCAGACTAAATAACGACAAGCGACTTACACAAAGGGTATGCATAAGACGAGATTTGTGAGCACACTTCCTATGCCCCTAGCAGATGTTACACATCAGAACTCTTAACGTTTGGCAATGATGCTCCGTATGATTGATTATACGCATTGTGGGCTGGGAGGCATTGAAATTGCACAGTATGGACTGAGTTGTACTAACCGTGAAATGCGTGGAGAAGATAAGGTAGGTTTATGGACGCATAAGTCAGCAGAGAGGGGAGTGTCATGGGACTGCACTAGACTTTAGCAACTATGGAACGAATTCACACTTAAGAAGTTGCGGCTTCTTAAGTGCAGTCCTTTAGGAAATTACCTACCACGCATGGAGAGGGCGGGGGAAGAGATCACTGTTTATATTTTCCCTCTTAAGAAGGAAAATATGAATGGTTGGTTAAGGAAGCCCTATGTATGGTACTCTAAAGTGCCATAAGGTTCCTAAAAACGGGGGACATATCAGATGAGATAGCTGCGGTATTCATTCTGATCCGAAAAACAATCTTAAGTCTGGATCCAATCCACAGTGATTGCCACACAATTCAACGAGCATTCTAGTGACTACTACCCAAGACAGAGAGCATCCTAATGACCCCCACCCAATACAGACAGCATCCTAGTGACCTACACCCAATACAGAGAGCATCCTAGTGACCTACACCTAATACAGAAAGCATCCTAGTGATCACCACCCAATACAGAGAGCATCCTAGTAATCTACACCCAATACAGAGTACATCCTAGTGACCTACACCCAATACAGACAGCATCCTAGTGACCAACATCCATTACAGAGAGCTACCATTACCCAATACACAAAGCATATTAGTGGCCTCAAACCTAAACAGATCACATCCTAGTGACCACCACTCAGAACAGAGCATCCTAATGACCACCACCCGATACCGAGAATATCCCCATTGACTACCAACCACTACAGAATATCCTAGTGACCACCAACCAACAGAGAGAGAATCCTAGGCACCACCAACCAATAATGGGACAGCCTGGTGGCCTACCTGGATATCCTGTAAATCCTTTGACCAATTCGGCCTCTCTACATCAACCACAATCCCAGAGAAAGAATCAAAAGTGTCTAAACTCTAGAAAAGTGAAGACAATCTTCCCATAGGCCCCCTGTGTCCAGCCCTCTACACTCTGCTGAAAGATGGATTTTGTGATGAAAGTGCAAACTGCTCAATAAATTATAGACATTTTTGTTTTCATGCTTTTGCAAAAAGTGATGTTTTGACTGATTGCAGTTCACATTTCAGAGACATGAATCTGATTCCTGCTTTTTTGAAAGCTTTAATAGCAGTAATTTAACTTTCAGAAAACAGACTAATTCCATGATTTATGGATGTAGTATAAGGGACTGCGTGATGCGCACCTTCTGTGGCCGTATGAGATTTACAGAAACTAACAGCATTGATCACTACACAATCACACTGAACAGAAACAGAGACCTATTAGCATCCGAGGGCTGTGATTAGGTGCCATTCAGGGATTTCAGCCGTTGTCAGTGTACAATGAAAGCTTCTGGGGTCATTGTGAGAAGACCCTCAGTATTGTGAAGTATTCTCCTTGACAGGGATGCAATGATGACATAGGATTGTTGTGAGAAGGCTGATAGTCAGACTATGCTGCAAGAGGTATCCTCGGGGAAAGGGTGAAGAGGAGATTTAAATTTTCATCTCCATCGGGCTCTGTTTAGTTCGGAGGTTACAGAACAAAAAGTTCTCAAATCTTAAGAGGATCTTGGAAACAGCGGCTTTGAAGCTCTCAGAGTCAGTGATGGGTTAGTGGATGTTCGTCAGGCTGATCGTGTAAAGACATGAAAGGAAGACCCTGAGCGTGGAGCAAATATTTATAACATGTAGATATTCTGAGCGAGTCTCCAGGACAGAAGAGAGGATCACATCGTGTTATGCTCAAAGCACCAAGGTGCAGAAAGTAACACACTGTAGAGTCTAGATATCAGGTGGTGTTCACCAGAGCCTGAAAGGTGGGGTTGGACTTGGCTGCACCCACATAGCAGGTCGCAACCCCAGAGGACAGAAACAAGGTAAGTGATGGAGTTAGAACCTTCACCGCAAAGACAGTTGTACAAGGATACAAGAACTATTAAAGATAAACCCAGAAAAATGGAAGACCACACAAAATGCGGAAATGGAGGACAGTGCAAGTGGACTGCACAATAAATAGTAACAAAGCATTTCAGCGTTGGATGCACTATGTGCAATTTAATGCAATTAGTGGCCAGCTGGAAAACACACGTGGTCTGCACTATATGCAGTAATGAGGGATTACTAAGTAACATGCACTGGGGTAGATCCTGAGCTACGTACGCTAGCGCATTTACGCTAACCGGAGACATAAAAACGCTGCTTTGTATGTACTGTGCATGTGCGTGGCAGATGTTACGCCACATAATTCTAAACATACGTATCAGCCTACTATCAACAGCGTAACTACGACCGGGGGGGCGTGACATCCATACGACTCCTGTAATTATGCTTTAGAGACAGGGGAGGCATTTAAATCGTACAGTATGGGCGTGCCTTAGACACTTATGTATGTGAAGCCTTTACGTACGTCAGTAGTTACGCTGTGAAAAGTTAAGGAAGGGTTCGGCAAGCGTAAATCGGCCAAAGTACGTACATGCAAGGGGAGTGCCTAGAAAATACGCTACGCAATGAAACGTAATGGAAACGTAGCTCAGGATCTGGCTCACAGTGTGCAGTATTACACAATAGATGGCCACCACAGCTGGTCTGTAATAAGTGCAGCCAAATGCTACAAATGGCAAGGAGGAAACCAAAGATGAGGTCAGGGGCAATGGCAAGACATACAGAGGAAGGTGAGGCAAACAGAGGCAGAGGCAGGGTACAGGCTGGAGGAGAGAGAGATAAACCAGGAGGAGACAGGCAACGGAAATCACAGCAGGGCACACAGCAGCAGCTACAATGGCAGAAGACACTATACCCACAGAACGGGCGGTGCTGGCGGGACTAAAAAGGCTGAGCCAATCAGGAGGTGCTGGCAGACCAAGCCCCCCTGAAAGACTACAGCCTCTAGAAAGCAGAGCGCCAGAATGACATCACCTCCACAAAGACTGAGCGCCCACCGCAGGACAGGTGACCCCTGACACATCGAGTGGAATTTACCATAAGGCATGTCGCCAGTATCTGTGTGCTCAATGCCAGTGTCACAATGCACCCGAGTCTCTGTATTCACAAAGGTCTGTAAGTCCGCACATAACAGGGGGATGAGCTCACATGCCGAATTATCCTGCCTTAACACCGCTGCATGGATCTGCATTCCACTGCCCACTTACCTTCATTTGCATGCCTGTCTCCACCCCCGTGCTTAGATAAATGATAACGCCCCCAGCACGGATCTCATATCAAATGGCGTTAAAGTCACCTGACTTCCGCAAGCAGCTTGACGGTGACGATATGAGGGAATGAAGTAGTGAAGAAGGAGCTCATTGAGTCTGCCCCTAACAGGACTTGGGGAAGGAGGATATTTTTTCCTTGCTCTTATCTAGGCCATGAACCATCTAAGTTACCAGCGACGGCCAGCAAAACCCCCACAATCCAGACTCACACCCCTCCTTGGGGTATATTTACTAAAGTTGATTTTGCAAAAAAAGACCAAAATCCCGGGACTTTGCTGGCGATTATCCCATCGCCGTACTAACTAAAGGCAAAGTCCCCGGACTTTAGTCTTCAGCAAAGTTGACCAGGCAAACATCGCTGGACAGAAATCGTCCAGATGTTTGCCATCTAAAAAATACAAATCATTGTATTCACTAAAGGCAATTTGACTAAATCGCCCTTAGTTCGTTGGCAAAGCTCATAAAACACATCTTGTGTGGGGGGTGAAAACACGAGAGCGATCACTAGAGCCCACTATTGTAAACGACGTCATCATTTCTATAAAAGGGTGCCCTCTACTGACCGAATGGTCATTAGTAGCAGCGCCCATGAAAAGGATGGAGCCTGTCATTGGGGCCAGAAGACACCGAAGATCAGAAGGAAGGACCGGATCTTCATCTTCAAGCAAGCGGACAAGATTCTTCAAACAACTGGAGAAAATGAACTGCAAAGAAAGAAGAAACTACAAGCTCGTCCCAAGAATGATGACAGCGAAACGGTGAGTCACAAAAATGGTCGGTTAGTGAACACCATGATTTTAAATCGCCGGAAAATCTCAGCAAGAGCGATCGATTTGAAATCGCTTGCAAAAAGCGACTTTAGTAAATATACCCCCTTGAGTCCATAGGCCTGATCCAGACCTACGCCGATGCGCTCTGCTTAGTAAAGCACAGCGTATCGGCGTGCACTCTGTCCGACACTCCCTCGCTTACGCCGATTGGGCATGGCCGTAGCTACGCCGGGCAACATCTGCCCGGCGCAGGCGCAGATCGTCTTTTAAGTTGATCTTACGCTGCTGGCTGGCGTCTTAACGCCAGCCAGCGTAGGTCTGGATCAGGCCCCATGTTCTTAGTGACACATAAGCCTAAATTCATGACCGTTCCCTCCAGATTGCAAGCTTTTTTACCAGTCACTTAGCTCATTACTGTAATGCGCTGCGTAGCGTTATGTAAGCTTCGAACACAAGATAAAACAATAAGACTCGGCCTGTTCTGTAACTATCCATCTTCCAGACAGATCACGGGATAATACATTCCAAACAATCTCTAAAATGCATATAACAAAATTACAATTTGTCAGCAAGAGCCGCAAACAGACGCCGAAGATTGAACTGTGTGAGAAAACGTCGTCAGACGCGGGACATCAGACGAAGGGGGGAATCATTAGGCGGCGTTCCATTCAGGAGCAATGATGAAAGTTTTGGAAGTTGTAAATTCCCTTTTCATTTCAGAGAGAAACAACTAAGCTGGTTTTACACTGTGCTGCTCGTTGGGGCAGAACAATTAAATGGCATTGCGGAGAACGCTTTCTCATCTCCACGCAGCCTATGGCAAATAAAGTCTCACTGAGACAAATGCCTTCTGTCCCAGATAATATTTCATAATCCCTTATTCCGCCAGTGTGATACAAAGCAACAACCAACCCACGAATGAAAGCGCTAATAGGCGTTCTTTTTTATACGCTAATGTATAATGTAATGTATTAAGTCAGACCGATGACCATGTCAATGACCAGTTGACCAGGCTGGGTCTGTAACAGTATATATATATATATGTATTGCTTTTCGGCTTTCCTTATTTTGATTGTGATACATCGCAGAATTTTTTTTAAATGAATGAATGAGTATGCGATTCACATATTCAGCCATTCATTCCCGGAAGAGCTGGCGCCGGACCACCGGAGAGGTGAGTAACCTGTCGGGGGGGGTGACTTAGGGTTAGGCTATGGGGAGGGGGGAGACTTAGGGTTTGGGTTAGGGAGTGGGTTGAGGGAAACTCACCTTTCAGAGCACCGTGTTCGGTGCCTCATCGAGGCATAAACAATTGATATATTGAAATAGGGCCATATGCGACGGGGAACCACACTCAGCAGGGCCTTCTCTACTTCTTGTCACACTGCTGTACCTTCTCTTTTAACCTTTTATGTAATTGTTCTCTTTTATAGATGGGGGTATTTTGTATCATTTCTCCATCCCCTTCCTCCTGAACTCCAAATAAAAAGATTGCTCGGACCTTAAGCTGGTCACACACTAGAGCGATTATCGTGCCGATTTAGCAATTATCATGGATTGGCAGAATTATCGCTCTAGTGTGTGGTGCCGATAATTTACTGAAATGGCCGATAATCAAAAAAAAATGGCTGGGCTGTCGGGGGGGTGACTAAGGGTTAGGAAGTGGGGAGGCTTACCGTTCGGATAACCATATTCAGTGCTCCAGGGATTGATTGCTATACCTCACCAAGGCATAAGCAATCGATATCCCAGCCAAATCGTAACTGGCTGGAAGAGAAATAGAGGCGTTCATTACGGGGACCCACACTCTAAATAAATATATATACAGGTGACTTGTAATCTTGCTGCGAGCCGGCTTCAGCTACAGACAGGTGTAATCCCCACACTCTCGTTCACACCAAACTCACAGGTGGAAGACCTGGGTGTAACTAGAGTTAGTTAGTGCTGGGGAGGTGATGGCACAAGCTTTGTGGCCGGTTCTTTACATTATGAACACCTTCCTCGCAGTCCCTTTGTTGATATGGTCATGTCTCAGTTTGGGCATCTCCTCAGTAAATGGACCCATCGAGACTTATGTCCCATACACGTTACAATAAGCACCCCCTGGTGGCCAGCACACACACACACACAAAAGTTATCATGGAAAGAAGGTGAGAAGGAGAAAATATGATAGGAGAAGGGAATGGGACATTGGGCCAATATATTCAGGTAAGATACAATATTGTACGTGAGATGTATAAATGGTCCAGTACCCAATGTACTTTCAAAGTTACCGTGCTAGTTCCTGGATTGTGTATACAGTATATGGTATATATATAATATTATGCTTAATAAATGTTACACCTCACCACATATACCCCACCACCTCAGACCCCTGTGAAGACGTATCCTGCTCCCACACTTCTAAAGTCAACAACAACTAAAATCCTTCAAACTACAAAGCTAAACCCATGTTCTCCTCACTGTTCAGCATGCCGGGGTCTGGCTTCATTCTCCTCTCTCCAAGGCCCTGATTTCAGCCTGAGATAAACATTTACTTATCACAAATATCTAATGACTTTTTTACCAGCTGAGATAGAAACTAGCGCTCTCCCGATCCATCTTATGCCACATGTTATCCCTACAGACCTGAGAGAGGGATACAAATGAACTGTTATCTTCCTGGATATGCCCAGACTGTTAGAGAAGCGATTATGTTTCGGAAGTCCGGGTAGATATGGAGCACATCAAAACAATCCCATGCACTTTCCTTCTGACTGGCTTGGACTCTGATCAGCACTGTGGAATCTGTGGTACTATCGGCCTTAAACCAGTGGCTTAACTACCTTAGGTGGCTGGCGGATTAGGAGAGCACTCAGTACTTCATGTATGGAGATGGGATTTATTGCTGCTGTGTTGCCCAGTTTTGGATACAGATGCAGCTGACAGCTTAAAGGTGGATCAGTGCAAAACCTTTGTAATAAAGAATATTTTAATCCCAGAATAGGTACATCGAGAAGGTACTCTTTCTTGTTGGATTAGGATGCAGTGCAGGGAGGATTAGGGATAGGCTGCTTAGAGGGAAGGGTTAAGGTTAGGCTACAGGATGAGGATGATTGGGGTTATGGTGACTTTCCTCAGTAGTTTGAGATCCCAGGAAATGACCAAAACTATAGTCTCATATCAGGCATTTTAAAGACATCCTTCATTTTTGGCCCTACTAGCCCCCATCTCCTTTCCCTTCCTCCAAAAGGTCATTTCAGATTTGTATTTTCAGGGTCTTCCAAAGGCTCCATAGAAGGGCCTCATCTTATCCCCTTGGAGTAGTCCAGCATTTGGGTCGAGACACACCCATAACCATAAATCTTTTATCAATATTTTGACGATATATATACACAGAAACCTTTTCTTCTGCCTAAAATTAAATCCATTTCTTAAAAGGATATTGGGTCAGTGCAATAATAAAGGGCACTTCATATATTTACGTACACTTATGTGAAAGATATTTATTATCCCCACAGCATAGGGGCCCTGATCCACAAATAAAGTGCAGGAAATGCTGCATCGTATGTTAGATTCCGCACCATCGTGGGCTTGCGTTCTATGTCTGGCCCAGTGTTATTTTTATTGATTATGTTGTGTAGTTATATTTCTCTTTCTAATTGTCAAACATTAGCAATCAAAAAGAATCATTCACAGCCAGATAGGAGTAACTGAAGTTACTTAAATTTAAAGACAAAAGAGAGTCTTCTTAAATACTTGTGTCAAAGTCTGTCCACTGCTATCTCAATAGCCCATTCCCCAAGTTTGTTTACATCGAGACTTAGGATGATGAAAAACGACAGCACAGTAATGTCGTCCCTTTCATTTCATTTAATGACAGTGAAAATATCAGATAAGAGGCAGGATCAGGGATTACAGAGCTGTATCTACTACACACACGTCGCCTGCGCAAGGTGAGCCGTCCTTACAGGTAACGTCAGGTCTCGTAATGCAATACCCAGCGGCCGACCGGAATTCATTAGCAGTCTGTGTAAGGGATTACTACTGACATCTTTTATTCAGCGGCTCTGGGAAATTACTCTGAGCTGGATGAAGAATTCTTTTGTTAATAATTCAAAAATGCTCGGAGTCATGTTCTTTGAAGACTGCCGTAGTCCATTAGGTAAAGACAGAAGTCACAAAATCAAGTGTTAATCCACAAGTTATATGTATAGTACAGTACATAGTCCGAGCAATGCTAAGACTGACCAAGGCATTAATATTCTGCCTATAATTACGTGTACTACACTAGGCTAATTATACATTGGTGAAGGCAACTGGGTTTGTCTTCTTAGAGTTAAGCCCAATAATTAGACAGTTATGATCCTACTCAGCGATCTGTCCGAGAAAAGATCGCAATTATTCACATAACGTAGCAAGGCCACACCCCTGACACTCCCCTCACACACCCCTGACACGCCCCCAACACTCCCCTCACACGC
>WWET01004800.1:85701-97684 GCA_011038615.1 Limnodynastes dumerilii | reverse complement strand
TGCCCCTCACACCCCCCTGACACACCCCTCACACTCCCCTCACACACCCCTGACACTCCCCTCACAAATGGGTGTTGCCTCTTAGTCAGGTGGCACTCATAAGTGCCATAAAGTACCTAAAAACAGGGAGCGGGTCAGGGGCTGGAATAGTAAGTTAGGTGGATCTGTAACTCACTCTTCCCTGTGAAGCAGATCCTCTGTGCTCCCATCCAGACACTGGAGTCGTTCATCTGGAGTTGAGTTGTAAGCTAGATGAGCCCAAGCTGTCGAAAATCAGTCCATGTAGAGGGTTATTTTACCACATCTAGCGCTGATCCCATGCAAAGTGTAAGTCTGGGCATATCAGTAAAGACAAAATGAATGTTATCATGGACAAATACTAAATCCTCCGCCTTCCTTGACTCCCCTGTAGGCTGAGAACATCTCCTTTGTGGCTGCGTTTTCCTTCATTGCCCAACGTTGCAAGAGCCAACCCTCACCGTGGGAATTCCTCACCTTACGTCCTTAGAACGCATCATTTTTCAAAGGCAGATAAGATCTAATGGAAAACGAAAAGATTCTTTAGAGAAATATTATGTGAACAGAGCTGGTTATATATCGGTGTAAAGGTTATGTCATAAATCTGCAATGAAATATCACTTTCGTCTTCTAAATAGGCTCCGAAACGCATGAAGGTCAGGGAAGATTACACAATGGACTATAGCGTCAAACCAACTTTGAAGGAATGTCGTTGTATTGATCAGAACTGTGACCTATGTAAAAATCATACAATGTTTCTATCGGGAGTCGTCCCTTTCAGAATACACAGAATATAGAAAACGCCATCAGCACCGTTCTCTGTAGAAAAGAATATCCCCCAGATGAATCAGATATAGCTATATATTACAGAGCGATACGGTTAGTCTGTCAGATCATTTATTTCTCATTTTATATCTGAAATAATCTGAAATAATATATCTACTGTGGTCATTTAACCCCCTAAAAAAGAAGAGAATTCTTCCATAACTCAAATATAGCGGCTGGATACACGATCAATTATTCCCAATGTCCTCTATTACTTTTATCTGCGGATATGTATTCTGTTATCTGTTTTATTTTAAAGAAACTTTTCAATTCCAGTTTTAAATCCATCGAGTTCATTCCGATCTAATCACGCCCTTACCGTAAAGACTCCTTCCAGCTTATTACACAAAGACTTTATTGCACTTTATAAAATACTGTACATATTAATTATGTTGTTTTTATAATGCTTTTCTCCAATGTGAACAGACCTTCTCTGTTCCCAGCTTGTGACTTAAGGTTGTAAGTGTATGTGTGTGTGTGTGAGTCTTTGTGTGTGTGTGAGTCTGTGTGTGTGTGTGTATGTGTGAGTCTGTGTGTGTGTGTGTGTATGTGTGAGTCTGTGTGTGTATGTGTGTTTAAGTGTGTATGTATTGTGCAAATGAGGGTTTGCCACAAGTGAGTAGGGGCTGATCCAGAGTACTAGCGCTCAGCGTTACATCGTGGATTCCCCCTGACACTCCCCCTTCCCCCAGCGTACTTACCATCGCTTACGCCGGCTGAAGGCTACCTTGCTACATAACTGTGTGTGTGTATGTATGTGTGAGTCTGTGTGTCTGTGTGAGTCTGTGTGTGTGTGTATGTATGTGTGTGTCTGTGTGTGTGTGTGTGTATGTGTGAGTCTGTGTGTGTGTGTGTGTATGTGTGAGTCTGTGTGTATGTATGTGTGAGTCTGTGTGTGTGTGTGTGTCTGTGTGAGTCTGTGTGTGTGTATGTATGTGTGAGTCTGTGTGTCTGTGTGAGTCTGTGTGTGTGTGTATGTATGTGTGAGTCTGTGTGTGTGTGTGTGTATGTGTGAGTCTGTGTGTGTATGTGTGTTTAAGTGTGTATGTATTGTGCAAATGAGGGTTTGCCACAAGTGAGTAGGGGCTGATCCAGAGTACTAGCGCTCAGCGTTACATCGTGGATTCCCCCTGACACTCCCCCTTCCCCCAGCGTACTTACCATCGCTTACGCCGGCTGAAGGCTACCTTGCTACATAACGCCCCGCCCTACCAGCCTCATTACCCTCCCTCCCCGCCTCCCTACACTAACTACAACGTAGTAACGCTGGGGGACGCCCCCTCCAATGCTGGTACTACAGACGCCTGATCTACGATCGGGCGTTGCCGTAGTTACACCAGCGCATGCGTAGATTGTGTATGTGTGTGTTAATGTGTGTGTGTGTGTACCTGTGTGATTGTGTATGGGTGTGTTAATGTGTGATTGTGTGTGTGTGTGTGTTAATGTGTGATTGTGTATGTGTGTGTTAATGTGTGATTGTGTGTGTGTGTGTTAATGTGTGAGTGTGTGTGTACCTGTGTGATTGTGTATGTGTGTGTTAATGTGTGTGTGTGTGTACCTGTGTGATTGTGTATGTGTGTGTTAATGTGTGATTGTGTGTGTGTGTGTTAATGTGTGAGTGTGTGTACCTGTGTGATTGTGTATGTGTGTGTTAATGTGTGATTGTGTGTGTGTGTGTTAATGTGTGAGTGTGTGTACCTGTGTGATTGTGTATGTGTGTGTTAATGTGTGATTGTGTGTGTGTGTGTTAATGTGTGAGTGTGTGTACCTGTGTGATTGTGTATGTGTGTGTTAATGTGTGATTGTGTGTGTGTGTGTTAATGTGTGAGTGTGTGTACCTGTGTGATTGTGTATGTGTGTGTTAATGTGTGATTGTGTGTGTGTGTGTTAATGTGTGAGTGTGTGTACCTGTGTGATTGTGTATGTGTGTGTTAATGTGTGATTGTGTGTGTGTGTGTTAATGTGTGAGTGTGTGTACCTGTGTGATTGTGTATGTGTGTGTTAATGTGTGATTGTGTGTGTGTGTGTTAATGTGTGAGTGTGTGTACCTGTGTGATTGTGTATGTGTGTGTTAATGTGTGATTGTGTGTGTGTGTGTTAATGTGTGAGTGTGTGTACCTGTGTGATTGTGTATGTGTGTGTTAATGTGTGATTGTGTGTGTGTGTGTTAATGTGTGAGTGTGTGTACCTGTGTGATTGTGTATGTGTGTGTTAATGTGTGATTGTGTGTGTGTGTGTTAATGTGTGAGTGTGTGTACCTGTGTGATTGTGTATGTGTGTGTTAATGTGTGATTGTGTGTGTGTGTGTTAATGTGTGAGTGTGTGTACCTGTGTGATTGTGTATGTGTGTGTTAATGTGTGATTGTGTGTGTGTGTGTTAATGTGTGAGTGTGTGTACCTGTGTGATTGTGTATGTGTGTGTTAATGTGTGATTGTGTGTGTGTGTGTTAATGTGTGAGTGTGTGTACCTGTGTGATTGTGTATGTGTGTGTTAATGTGTGATTGTGTGTGTGTGTGTTAATGTGTGAGTGTGTGTACCTGTGTGATTGTGTATGTGTGTGTTAATGTGTGATTGTGTGTGTGTGTGTTAATGTGTGAGTGTGTGTACCTGTGTGATTGTGTATGTGTGTGTTAATGTGTGATTGTGTGTGTGTGTGTTAATGTGTGAGTGTGTGTACCTGTGTGATTGTGTATGTGTGTGTTAATGTGTGATTGTGTGTGTGTGTGTTAATGTGTGAGTGTGTGTACCTGTGTGATTGTGTATGTGTGTGTTAATGTGTGATTGTGTGTGTGTGTGTTAATGTGTGAGTGTGTGTACCTGTGTGATTGTGTATGTGTGTGTTAATGTGTGATTGTGTGTGTGTGTGTTAATGTGTGAGTGTGTGTACCTGTGTGATTGTGTATGTGTGTGTTAATGTGTGATTGTGTGTGTGTGTGTTAATGTGTGAGTGTGTGTACCTGTGTGATTGTGTATGTGTGTGTTAATGTGTGATTGTGTGTGTGTGTGTTAATGTGTGAGTGTGTGTACCTGTGTGATTGTGTATGTGTGTGTTAATGTGTGATTGTGTGTGTGTGTGTTAATGTGTGAGTGTGTGTACCTGTGTGATTGTGTATGTGTGTGTTAATGTGTGATTGTGTGTGTGTGTGTTAATGTGTGAGTGTGTGTACCTGTGTGATTGTGTATGTGTGTGTTAATGTGTGATTGTGTGTGTGTGTGTTAATGTGTGAGTGTGTGTACCTGTGTGATTGTGTATGTGTGTGTTAATGTGTGATTGTGTGTGTGTGTGTTAATGTGTGAGTGTGTGTACCTGTGTGATTGTGTATGTGTGTGTTAATGTGTGATTGTGTGTGTGTGTGTTAATGTGTGAGTGTGTGTACCTGTGTGATTGTGTATGTGTGTGTTAATGTGTGATTGTGTGTGTGTGTGTTAATGTGTGAGTGTGTGTACCTGTGTGATTGTGTATGTGTGTGTTAATGTGTGATTGTGTGTGTGTGTGTTAATGTGTGAGTGTGTGTACCTGTGTGATTGTGTATGTGTGTGTTAATGTGTGATTGTGTGTGTGTGTGTTAATGTGTGAGTGTGTGTACCTGTGTGATTGTGTATGTGTGTGTTAATGTGTGATTGTGTGTGTGTGTGTTAATGTGTGAGTGTGTGTACCTGTGTGATTGTGTATGTGTGTGTTAATGTGTGATTGTGTGTGTGTGTGTTAATGTGTGAGTGTGTGTACCTGTGTGATTGTGTATGTGTGTGTTAATGTGTGATTGTGTGTGTGTGTGTTAATGTGTGAGTGTGTGTACCTGTGTGATTGTGTATGTGTGTGTTAATGTGTGATTGTGTGTGTGTGTGTTAATGTGTGAGTGTGTGTACCTGTGTGATTGTGTATGTGTGTGTTAATGTGTGATTGTGTGTGTGTGTGTTAATGTGTGAGTGTGTGTACCTGTGTGATTGTGTATGTGTGTGTTAATGTGTGATTGTGTGTGTGTGTGTTAATGTGTGAGTGTGTGTACCTGTGTGATTGTGTATGTGTGTGTTAATGTGTGATTGTGTGTGTGTGTGTTAATGTGTGAGTGTGTGTACCTGTGTGATTGTGTATGTGTGTGTTAATGTGTGATTGTGTGTGTGTGTGTTAATGTGTGAGTGTGTGTACCTGTGTGATTGTGTATGTGTGTGTTAATGTGTGATTGTGTGTGTGTGTGTTAATGTGTGAGTGTGTGTACCTGTGTGATTGTGTATGTGTGTGTTAATGTGTGATTGTGTGTGTGTGTGTTAATGTGTGAGTGTGTGTACCTGTGTGATTGTGTATGTGTGTGTTAATGTGTGATTGTGTGTGTGTGTGTTAATGTGTGAGTGTGTGTACCTGTGTGATTGTGTATGTGTGTGTTAATGTGTGATTGTGTGTGTGTGTGTTAATGTGTGAGTGTGTGTACCTGTGTGATTGTGTATGTGTGTGTTAATGTGTGATTGTGTGTGTGTGTGTTAATGTGTGAGTGTGTGTACCTGTGTGATTGTGTATGTGTGTGTTAATGTGTGATTGTGTGTGTGTGTGTTAATGTGTGAGTGTGTGTACCTGTGTGATTGTGTATGTGTGTGTTAATGTGTGATTGTGTGTGTGTGTGTTAATGTGTGAGTGTGTGTACCTGTGTGATTGTGTATGTGTGTGTTAATGTGTGATTGTGTGTGTGTGTGTTAATGTGTGAGTGTGTGTACCTGTGTGATTGTGTATGTGTGTGTTAATGTGTGATTGTGTGTGTGTGTGTTAATGTGTGAGTGTGTGTACCTGTGTGATTGTGTATGTGTGTGTTAATGTGTGATTGTGTGTGTGTGTGTTAATGTGTGAGTGTGTGTACCTGTGTGATTGTGTATGTGTGTGTTAATGTGTGATTGTGTGTGTGTGTGTTAATGTGTGAGTGTGTGTACCTGTGTGATTGTGTATGTGTGTGTTAATGTGTGATTGTGTGTGTGTGTGTTAATGTGTGAGTGTGTGTACCTGTGTGATTGTGTATGTGTGTGTTAATGTGTGATTGTGTGTGTGTGTGTTAATGTGTGAGTGTGTGTACCTGTGTGATTGTGTATGTGTGTGTTAATGTGTGATTGTGTGTGTGTGTGTTAATGTGTGAGTGTGTGTACCTGTGTGATTGTGTATGTGTGTGTTAATGTGTGATTGTGTGTGTGTGTGTTAATGTGTGAGTGTGTGTACCTGTGTGATTGTGTATGTGTGTGTTAATGTGTGATTGTGTGTGTGTGTGTTAATGTGTGAGTGTGTGTACCTGTGTGATTGTGTATGTGTGTGTTAATGTGTGATTGTGTGTGTGTGTGTTAATGTGTGAGTGTGTGTACCTGTGTGATTGTGTATGTGTGTGTTAATGTGTGATTGTGTGTGTGTGTGTTAATGTGTGAGTGTGTGTACCTGTGTGATTGTGTATGTGTGTGTTAATGTGTGATTGTGTGTGTGTGTGTTAATGTGTGAGTGTGTGTACCTGTGTGATTGTGTATGTGTGTGTTAATGTGTGATTGTGTGTGTGTGTGTTAATGTGTGAGTGTGTGTACCTGTGTGATTGTGTATGTGTGTGTTAATGTGTGATTGTGTGTGTGTGTGTTAATGTGTGAGTGTGTGTACCTGTGTGATTGTGTATGTGTGTGTTAATGTGTGATTGTGTGTGTGTGTGTTAATGTGTGAGTGTGTGTACCTGTGTGATTGTGTATGTGTGTGTTAATGTGTGATTGTGTGTGTGTGTGTTAATGTGTGAGTGTGTGTACCTGTGTGATTGTGTATGTGTGTGTTAATGTGTGATTGTGTGTGTGTGTGTTAATGTGTGAGTGTGTGTACCTGTGTGATTGTGTATGTGTGTGTTAATGTGTGATTGTGTGTGTGTGTGTTAATGTGTGAGTGTGTGTACCTGTGTGATTGTGTATGTGTGTGTTAATGTGTGATTGTGTGTGTGTGTGTTAATGTGTGAGTGTGTGTACCTGTGTGATTGTGTATGTGTGTGTTAATGTGTGATTGTGTGTGTGTGTGTTAATGTGTGAGTGTGTGTACCTGTGTGATTGTGTATGTGTGTGTTAATGTGTGATTGTGTGTGTGTGTGTTAATGTGTGAGTGTGTGTACCTGTGTGATTGTGTATGTGTGTGTTAATGTGTGATTGTGTGTGTGTGTGTTAATGTGTGAGTGTGTGTACCTGTGTGATTGTGTATGTGTGTGTTAATGTGTGATTGTGTGTGTGTGTGTTAATGTGTGAGTGTGTGTACCTGTGTGATTGTGTATGTGTGTGTTAATGTGTGATTGTGTGTGTGTGTGTTAATGTGTGAGTGTGTGTACCTGTGTGATTGTGTATGTGTGTGTTAATGTGTGATTGTGTGTGTGTGTGTTAATGTGTGAGTGTGTGTACCTGTGTGATTGTGTATGTGTGTGTTAATGTGTGATTGTGTGTGTGTGTGTTAATGTGTGAGTGTGTGTACCTGTGTGATTGTGTATGTGTGTGTTAATGTGTGATTGTGTGTGTGTGTGTTAATGTGTGAGTGTGTGTACCTGTGTGATTGTGTATGTGTGTGTTAATGTGTGATTGTGTGTGTGTGTGTTAATGTGTGAGTGTGTGTACCTGTGTGATTGTGTATGTGTGTGTTAATGTGTGATTGTGTGTGTGTGTGTTAATGTGTGAGTGTGTGTACCTGTGTGATTGTGTATGTGTGTGTTAATGTGTGATTGTGTGTGTGTGTGTTAATGTGTGAGTGTGTGTAACAATGCCCATTTTCATGTGATAAATTCCATTTTCATGTGAGAATGCAAATTTTTTAGTGAAAATAGGCATTATCGCATGAAAATGAAAGTTTTCATATTTACAAACATTGGGGTAGATCCAGAACAACGTTTGCAAGTGAATTTACGTTCGCCACTAGCGTAAATTCACACATTAGTACTTACGGCGCATGCGCACATCAGTTGTTACGCCACGTAAGTCATATCATAAGGGGCAGACACGTATCAGTAGCGTGCCAGCCATACGCCACCCGTATTTACGCTTGGAAGGCGGGGTGAAGCATTTAAATCGTACAGTGTAGGCGCGCTGAGTTGCGTAGTTACGTGTGTGAAGTCCGTCCGCTGGTGGTTACGCGTAAGGTTAAGGTAGGGTTTGGAAAGCGTAAGGCGGACAAAATACGTGCATGAGAGGGGTGTGCCGAGGGGAGTGCATCGAGGGTACGGTCGCGTAAGTACCCAGCGTAGCTAAAGCGTGGCTCTGGATCTGGCCCAATAGATCGCCATGGAAAATAGCAGTTTCCATGGCGATCCATATAAATATCGGGGCTCTCCGCTGGGCCGCTGTAAGATTTCTGAAATGCCGGAGAGTTTTACACTTCTCTTCCGGGGTAAAAATAACGTGCAGTTATCCCAGCAATCTCCCCGTGTCCCCCCTCTACCTCCCCTAATACCTGTTATAAGGGGCAGGAAAAGGGGGCATGTATGGGGAGACCGCTTGGATAAACCAAAAAGAAATAAAAAAGAAATACATTTTAAATATTCATAACTTTAACAAATATAAGCAAAAAATCTAAACTTACCTGTCCGGGAGACGTGTCCGACTCTGAAGATTTCAGAGTCCTGATATGAAGACACTGGGCCTGATCCAGACTAACTACGGTGGCGGGCGTATGCGTAAGATCGGCTGTGGGGGAGGCAGGGAAATGAGGCAGGGAGGGCAGGGTTAGGTAGTTACGATCCTGTGCCTGGCGTAATTACACTCTGTTACGCCGGCTGAAGTTAGGACAACCTTCAGCCGGCGTAACAGTGTGTAATCACATGCCGGGACAGGCGTGTTGGGGGCAGTGCATCGATGTTATGCTGAGTGTTAGGACGCTCAGCACAACATCGTAGGTCTGGATCAGGCTCACAGCGCATGCTCAGGTATACAAAGTATGAATGAAGTGTCCTGCGATGAGCCCAGAGATCATCACAGGACCTCATAGGACAGGTAAGATTTTGGAAATTTTATGAACGAAGCTGCCAGGCTCACTGCGAGGAGCAGCCAGCCTGGAACAGCTTTGTTCACTAAAAAAGAAGCTATTCATAAAAAGAGCCCTATATATCTATTTGCTGCCATTTATTTGAATATGACAATTTTTATTTTCCTGTAGTCTCTTTGGGATATAGCTGTGATGGTGATGAGACGTTGTGGATTCTACTCTCAGATGTCTGGGATTTCGTTATGATATAATATACACACATTTAATGGTCATTGATCATATCCAGAATTCTGTCACTTCTGACAGAGGGGCGGGGCTGAAATGACAAGTGGGCGTTCCCCCTTAGTCAGGTGACACCTCTCTCTGTGTACCCATCCTGACATAAGGCAGAGGGACGGAACTGAGATCACAAATGGGCGTTCTCTCTCTATATACCAGGGTTGCCTACTTTTTATTTGTCTATTTGAAATAGATTCTGATATGGGGGTGGGGCTTAAGGGTGCAATTTATGTAAATAGTGCCATTAAGCCCCACCCACTGTCACTCACTACTGTAATCCCTAGTGTTCCAGGGGGTGGGCAGGGCTTGATGATGTCATCTAGTAACTCTAGGGATTACAAAAGAGATTGGCAGGGGGTGGGACTTGCGGGAGATTTGCCGGCTCTCCTGGGATATCGGGAGACCTGCCCAAATTTTGTGTGTCTCCTGGATATTTCGGGAGAGTCTGCAACACTGCTATATACCCAGCCAAACTTCTATACTTCCTCGACCTTGCCTGCACTTAAAATAAATAATTCAACAGAAAGCCACACTAATGCACCATCATAATATTAATCTTTTAAATCCACTATTGTTTGAAAATAAGAGGAAAACAGGTGGAAAGTTACACCTGGGCTAAACCATGAGGGATTTCAGGAGGAGTGACAGTACTGTTAGTCTTTGCACACAGGGAGATTGCTGTATTTGCTTATTGCACACAGAGACTGACCAGATTTAATGTTATTTAGACTCGAGTTAGGAGACATCACCTCTCATCTCTTATAGTTTCCAACAGATGAAATTTGCCTCCTCTGCAATGCAACATGGTTTTACCCAGGAGTAATTTTCCACCTGATTTCCTCTTACTCTTCCTATTCTTAATCATTCTAGTATAGTTTGGAACACACGTCTGTCCTATAAGTCGGCAAACCAGTGAAATATTACATCTGGATTCTGATGATGTCATCATACAGCCAAATCTGCCCCCAGTCCTGCCTGGTTCCGTCTAGTTCTGCCAATCCAGTCTCAGGCCCCGTCTCAGACCTGAATCTGTCAAACTCCCCGCCCCTAAATAAAATACCCACTATTTTAATTAGGTACGAGAGAGAGAGAGAGAGAGAGAGAGAGAGAGAATGGAGGTTGCTCAAATCAGTTTATAAGATAATATGGAGCAGGTGCTGTAAGGAAAGATGAATTTACAGAAATACAAATAGTGCTGGGGTCTCCTATTTGCATTTGTGTAAACTCCCCTTTCCTTACAGCACTATATTACCTTATAAATTGATTTGAGCAACCTCAAATATATTCCTGATAACCCTCCTTTATTAGCCTGATTAAAAATAATTATTATTATAATAACATAAAATAAAATCATATACATTTTTTAATGAATTATAACCACCCCTGATCTGCAATATCCAGCCTGTCACCGTGTCCATCACCCTTTATTTGTTACACATTAAACAGGATCCAAATGATTATATAATGATTATAATGAGCAGGAGGAAGAAATGCTGCCTTATGCAATTAGGTCTTGGGATTAACCGATCTTCCTGAGTCATTTGGGATTTGCAGATTATTAATAAAAATTGATTTTCCTCCATTTTCTTGGGTTATTAATTTAACTAATCCTGCGGATAAAAAAAACACAGCTCAACAGGCACCAGCAAAGAATAGATATTCCCAGCGACTTGTTTATAATGTTATAATGTGCCTCTGAGTCATTTGCTGTTTGGTAGGACTGGGTCATTTATATTGATGAATAAATATAAAGCACAATTAAACAAAAAAAACTTGCTTACTAAATCAAATTAGACGTCCATGAAGAATTCATTTGCATATGTGACAGTGCGTTGTGGCATACGGATGATAGAGAAGGGTTAGTAAATAGGATGCGGTGCGTGTGATTCTCTAGTGACGCCGCAAACAGCGAGTTCAGTCAATGAAAAATAATGTTGCAAACTTCACTAAAGTTATTTGCTGTCGCTGCTGGTTTCACCTGCTCAGGGGTTTTGTGAGGGGGGTAAGGGGTGAGCTCTGAGGCTGCCCTCCTGTCTGCACTGGTAGCACATACATGCTGCTTGGTATAGACGGCCCAGATGGCCCTTCCGGATCCCGATGCTGTCTACACACCTTGACCTGTGTCCCCTCTCTCCTTGCAGTGCAATACGGTTTAGCCAAGGTGCCGGCCGGCTCCTCTCTGGCTCTGATTGTTTTACTTGGCGTCAGGCCCGGTGTGTTTATAGGGAAGGCGTAGCCTGCGGTTACACGAGGACAGCCGGGAAGATTGTCATCCCACTGAGTGAGGGAGAGGAGAGAGGAGTTCAATGCCGGAGGAGCTGGTGATATAGAGTCAGAAGCAGCGATCTCTCTGCCAGCTCCCGCTGCTGTATATCTCTATTACAGCTGCCACAAAGCATTTCATCAGATGCCAAACGCTGCACCGCCGTCCTTCACCGGGCTGGCTCTCCGGACACATGGACGTTACACGCGTCACATCTGTCTGATCGCTGCCCTGGTATAAGTGAGTAATGGATGCAGTGGCGCGATATCCAGGCATCCGTAATAAGGCAGAAGATCATGAACCAGGAACCGTCAGGGTCAGATCACAGAGGGAAACCATACATGTCTGCAAGGGGGTGTGTCTTAATGACGCAATTTATGCAAATCATATCTGAAGTCCCCCCCAAACAAAAATGCCCCTTTTCTTAGTATCATTAGGGACGGGGGCGGGGCCTGATGTTGCAAGTTGCGTCATCAAGCCCCGTCCTGCCCCTAGTAACATAGGGCCTGATTCAGAATTAAGAAAGTTCTTAAAATAAGAACTTAAAGTCACTCCTGGGTAAAACCATGTTGTTTTCGGGGGGAGTCAAGTTAATTGTATTCTTTGCATGCAGGGATATATCTTTGAATTGCTTACTGAA
>WWET01004800.1:26088-41081 GCA_011038615.1 Limnodynastes dumerilii | reverse complement strand
TATATATATATATATATATATATATATATATATATAAAAGAGGAATACTAAATATTGTACTATAAATACTACATCAAGTAGAAAATACATACATTTGTGTACGCATAAAGGTGTATATCTCACTGAACAAATACACCATACGTATTAATAAGGATCAAACTAGATGTTACAATAGTTGTAGCATATATAGAGGGAACAAATACCAATGGGTGTTATAGTAAATAATGCATAAGTGTATGAACAACCAGATCAATGGGTACACCACTAACAACAGATCAGTGAATACATCGATAATGCACACATTCAACATATATCATTTTCCAAAGAACCTTTTCCAACAAATATATACATTTTGAGTTTATAAAAGAGTATATATATACATATAAACATCTTTTGAGGCCAGAGAATAATTTCAGTGTTTTTAGTATTTTTAATGTTCTTAATATTTTAAATAATTTTTTAGTGTTTTTTTAGTATTTTAAAATGTTTTTTAGTGTTTTTTATAGTATTAATTAGTGATTATAGATAGAGGGGCATATCCAAAAGTCAGAAGAAGATCAGGAAAAACATCCTGTGGCAAAGCAAAGGCTAATGTGTATGCATACATATATGTACATGTGTATGCACAGACATGTTGTACCTCCCCCCATTCAAAGGTTTCTGGGTTAGTGCTCGTCATTACTTGTTTGTGTACTGTTGGGAACAAGTTGAAAAAAATACCCCTTTCCATTAGCAATTTCTATGTTGTGAAGGTTTTGGCATTGATACAAGCCACCATTTAGCTAGCGAAGGTATCATTGTCAAAATAGACCCAGTCCGACCGGCAACCTCATCTTATCAGGAAGCTAGTAAGATGATTCCAGCTGGAACTAGAAGTGACATCACTTTCAGAGGTGACATCATTTTCCACCTTTTATTCTAAATTCTCATGAGCTTGATCCGGTTTATAACATATTACATGTGGTCGTGCAGGTGATTGCAGCAAATCAGACAATTATCCAGCCCCCCAGGAGTTGCGATTAGGTGGGAAGCCCTGACTTAGGTTTATCTCTGTCAGCCACTAATGAAGATTTGCAGAATAAATCCTTCTGTTCTTTAGCCAAATGGTTCACCACCAATGTTAGGTGTCTTTACCAGAAATAGGCAAAACCATGATTCATCGGCAATATAGAACTTCATCTGAGCATGCCACAGATTGACAATCTCTACCCATGCATCCAGAACCTAGCAGAGAACTGGTAAGATTCGGGTAATTAGTCAGAGGGCATCACATAAGATGCAGCAGACACTGAGCTAAATAATAATAGACTAGTTAACAAAACATAATATAAAATTTTTATATAAAAATGGAAATACTGATTGTAAATCTTTGAAAAAGATGAGTTTGGAGGATGGGTTTATAAACTTCACCAACCTTCCAAGTGGCAACTTGCAATAACAATTCTCCCCGTCTTTGTCAGGACAGTGAGGAGAGACTATTACAATAAATTACCTGTCAGAGAGGTAATAAAGTCACTGGTTCACTAAATTAATTTGCGTGACTTAAAGTTCTTTCAGAGCCTGAAGTTATGTGTGATAAGGCAATCAAAATGTCCTTGACCAAAGTAATTGTTAAATTGCAGACTGTTGCAAGTTCTGTCATAGACAAAACTTTATGTACTCATTGGGTGTTCCCAATGTTCTTCATCAGATGCTTCTGTTGGACTGTACGGAGATGGTTTGTAAACCCATGGGTCTGGAGGTCTAGTTATGGGTTAGTCCTTCTGATATCCACTATAAAGAGCAAGTAAAGCTGGGTACTCATCTATGCAATTTATTAACAGTGCTCAGCACTCATAGACTCAGCACCTACACTTACAGACTCAGCACTCATAGGGGTATATTTACAAAACTCAAGTTTGGCCAAATCGTCTCAACTCCCGGGAGTTTGGAGGTGATTTGGCCATCACCGTATTCAATAAAGGCAAAGTCCCGGGACTTTAGCCTTTTGCAAATTCGACTCGCCAAACACTGTGGGACAAAAATCGTCCAGATTTTTGCCATTGAAAAAATACAGATCGCCAGATTTACTAAAGGCGATTTGTCTAAAACACCGGCAAATCACAGAAAAAAAAAATTACATGTTGTTTGGGGCACTTTCAATGAAAGCCCCACACATAACCCTTTTATAACCTCACTAGAGCCCTCTAATGTATATATTTTCTATAAAAGGGTACCCTCTAGTGACAGAACGGTCATTAGTAGCGTCGCCCCAGAAGTGGAAGAAGGAAGATGGAGGACGTCGTGGCAAGTGCCAGAAGAGGCCGAAGACCATCTTAAAGCACTGGACCAACCTCTTCTAGCAAGCTGACAAGCATCTCCATTCTACATTACAAGAACTTCAAAGACAGAAGAAAGTCCAAGCAAATCATCCCAAGACAGATGACGGCTAAACGGTGAGTCGCTACTTTACTGTATTATTTTATTACACATTTTAAAAGCAAACTACACTTTTTTTTAAAAAATGTTAACGGTGGTCACCATTATAGTCTACATAAACAGTAAGGGGCTATTTTTTACATTTTACTCATGTTTAACAGTGTATTGTTAGGTGATGTATTGTTATTATGTTTACTGGGGGAAATGCTTTATTTTATTAGGGACACATTACACATTACATTGTATAATTTTATCACTTGTCAGTCTGACGATTACACTTCTATAAGGATTAGCATGGACACAAACACATGGCCATGCTTTGCCTTATAGTAGTATACGCGTCGGCAGGATAAGTGATAGATAATAAAAGCTGATTTTGAAATGGACAATCGCCGTGCTTTTCAATAGAAAAGCATGGCGATTTGTCCATTTTAAAATCGATCAACAACTATGCCGATTATGAATCGCTGCCAAATATCCGGGCATAGTAAATGTCGCGATTTTTGAGAAAAAAAATTGCTCCAAAATCACAGCGATGTCTAACGATTCATCATCGCTGCTCAAAATCGACCTTAGTAAATGAGGCCCATAGACTCAGCACTCATAGACTCAGCACTCATAGACTCAGCACTCATAGACTCAGCACTCATAGACTCAGCATTCATAGACTCCGCACTTACAGACTCAGCACTCATAGACTCAGCACTCATGGACTTAGCACTTACTGACTCAGCACTTACAGACTCAGCACTCATAGACTCAGCACTCATAGACTCAGCACTCATAGACTCAGCACTCATAGACTCAGCACTTATAAACTCAGTACTCATAGACTCAGCACTCATAGACTCAGCACTTACGCTTACAGACTCAGCACTCATAGACTCAGCACTCATAGACTCAGCACTCATAGACTCAGCACTCATAGACTCAGCAATTATAGACTCAGCACTCATAGATTCAGCACTCATAGACTCCGCACTTACAGACTCAGCACTTACAGACTCAGCACTCATAGACTCAGCACTCATAGACTCAGCACTCATAGACTCAGCACTCATAGACTCAGCAATTATAGACTCAGCACTCATAGACTCAGCACTCATAGACTCAGCACTCATAGACTCAGACAGAGATTTACAGCATAGATGCAGCTCTCATGGACTCATTACTTATAGACTCACGTTATGTCTGGCAAGTCCTCAATGGGTGTTGGTTGGGGGGCTACCATGGGCCCCCCTCCCCTCTGGACCCTATGCTAGGGTAGTTACGCCACAGGGTATAAGCTAAGTATAACTTGAGTGACTATACTGGTGCTACACTAGGTGGCGCTATGTCACCAAGTAACCTGGGATATTCTAGTCTGTTCTGTATTCTTGTTAATCCATCTTAATTATTCCACATCACATGTCAGCTACACCTCAGAAAGACTTAGAGTCACTAATGTTCCTCTATGTGCAAAAAGCTTTAATTATCAAGCAGGCAACTACCACCCAAGGTCATGTCATCCCTTTCCAAGGTCACACTTGTACCCATCAGTTATTATTGTTCTTCACCCTTGTTTTTTTTAACCCAAATGTCTAAATAATCTGTAAATCCTTCACTTCTAGATGTGATGTATTAGACATATTGAATTATGAGGCTTTCAGATCCCTCTAACGTCACGTTACCCTTTTCTGACACAAACTGTGGACCGTCTCAGTCATCAGCATAGTATTCCTGGTATATAGTAACTGGCCGTCTCAGTCGTCAGCATAGTATTCCTGGTATATAGTAACTGGCTGTAAACTCATCTGCCAGATTTTGATACAACATATTTAAATAATGATGTATTCGCAGTGCAAATGTTCCAGATGCTCGGTCTGGCCCCAACCCCCCAAATTAATCCCACGTCCCCATTCAATGACATAAGACCCCATTTCACTTTGTCATTGTGGTAACGGATTGCAAAATAGTTTTTGGAAGTTACTGCAGTTTGGAGTTTAAGATGTCTCTCGGAGGAAACTCCTTTTGCATTTAAACGGCTAGAAATCTGCAACAATGCAATGAGCCAACATTCTAACAGAGATTACAGAGAATACAAACTACATCACGCAGAGGAATCCGTACACTGAACAGTGCTCTACAGAGACAGAAAATACCACATCTCTCACAGACAGCACATAGATAGATAGATAGATAGATAGATAGATAGATAGATAGATAGATAGATAGATAGATAGATATGAGATAGATAGATAGATAGATAGATAGATAGATAGATAGATAGATAGATAGATAGATAGATATGAGATGGATGGATAGATAGATAGATAGATAGATAGATAGATAGATAGATAGATAGATAGATATGAGATGGATGGATAGATAGATAGATAGATAGATAGATAGATAGATAGATAGATAGAGGGATAGAGGAGCGTTCCCACACCGCACATTAAGGACCTGCTAAATCTTATACTAAATCGAGGATAAATTAGGGTCTGGGGTCAGTAGGGTTTATAAAACAACAACTGGGCCGTCTGGGTGGGCTGTGTGGCTCTTATCTGCCGTCACTTTCTACATTTCTGCCAGATCTCTGTATCCAGCGCTACGTATAAAGCAAATCGGCAGACACCTGAGGCCAGAGTTACTAAGCTGTGGGTTTGGAAAAGTGGAGATGTTGCCCATAGCAACCAATCAGATTCTAGCTCTCACTTTCCTATTACATAATAGAGAATGTCAGCTAGAATCTGATTGGTTGCTATGGGCAATATTTCCACCTTTCTAAACCCGCAGCTTAGTAAATCTGCCCACAGGATCATACAGAGTATGTATATGGATGACTGTTATTCTATAATTAAAGCCCGGATGACCCCAATATCTGTCATTACTCCTCCGCTTTTTCTTGGTCTCAGCAATCCGCTTGTCATTTTGTTCATTTCGTTTTGCATAATTCAGGGTTCTGTCATAGGGACTAAAGGTCTCATAAGTCATAAAGTTCAGCTTCTCGGGGCCTGAAACTGAGGCTGAGGACAGAGAGAATCCAGCCAGGCGTTATCCTTACTAACGAAGCAAACCTGACAGGGAGAGAGTGCCATCGCTGGGGACCCTCCCTCCCGGAGCATTCATATTTCATAAACCCATTTGTCAGGACTTATTCCGTCTCACAAACACTCTGCTGACTGACCGAGCGCCCGATGCTACCGGATTAATTACCATTCCCCCGCCATCAGACTCTTACCAATCACACAAAACTGACAATTATTTTTCCCCTGAAATCATTAGTTGTGTTTTACAGGAACAGCAACAAACACACATAAAACAAAACAGAAAGTAGAAAATATTATTCCTCTGCAAGTAAACCAAGATAGATAGATAGATAGATATGAGATAGATAGATAGATAGATAGATAGATAGATAGATAGATAGATAGATATGAGACAGACAGATAGATAGATAGATAGATAGATAGATAGATATGAGATAGATAGATAGATAGATAGATAGATAGATAGATAGATAGATAGATAGAGGCGCTTGGAATCCGGGCTACTCCTGCGTTCACGGAAGCACTAACGAGCCCACGTTCTCATTGATATATTGTGGAACAGTCCTGATCAGTAGAGCACACGGAATTGGCGGATGAGCCTCGCGTCCCACTTTCTCTGCTGGCGACCATTATGCACATGCGCAGTGCATTAAAAAATAGATGACTTATCGGATTTTTGGCTGTCCGTTTCTTTCGCAAAACCCACAAAACACTCTATAAGGAAGGCTTCACACGACACGGGCCGGCGAGGTTGCGGCTGCATCGCTCTCAGCAATATATCCGGAATATTTTGAAGGAGATAATAGACTGTAATGTGTGAATTGCTTTAAACCTCATATAGTGCAGACTCCGGTAGAGGAATGGGGGCGAGCGATGGCTTTAGTCATACGTTGTTGTAGTTTCATTCTGCTGTATCTCCATTATTTAAATTTAGGAGGTATTAGAAATGAGGAACGGCTGCTGAGCTGGACTTAAGCTGACTGCGGATGATGAATGGATCGCAATCCAGCCTGTGCCGTGAAGCCGAAGTACCCGAGCAGTCTGATGATATATGAATCGCACTCTGCTTGTAATGGATGAAATGGAGGGTTTTCTAGTGTGTAATGTAGAAATTACAGCCGCGGCGAGTAACACAGCGGCGTCTCGCCACAGCGGCGTCTCGCCACAGCCCTTCTATTGTATTCAGATATGGAAGCTGGGATGTAGAAATACTAGTGTTCCCATGTAAAAAGGAGCATACATCCCTGATAATACACATATATACAAGGGCTGTCAGGTGCTGAGCACACTGTCTATGAGAGCTGAGCGCAGTTTACAATTAAATGAGCTGAGTACTGGGGGGAGGGGTCCAGGGCCAACAGAGGACAACACTTAGCTGTCAGCTGCTGGTAATATATATTTCTAACAAGTGCTCAGCTCCCATAGACAGAGTGCTCAGCTCTCATAGACAGAGTGCTCAGCTCCCATAGACAGAGTGCTCAGCTCCCATAGATAGAGTGCTCAGCTCCCATAGATAGAGTGCTCAGCTTCCATAGACATAGTGCTTAGCTCCCATAAACAGAGTGCTCAGCTCCCATAGATAGAGTGCTCAGCTTCCATAGACAGAGTGCTCAGCTTCCATAGACAGAGTGCTCAGCTTCCATAGACAGAGTGCTCAGCTCCCATAGACAGAGTGCTCAGCTCTCATAGACAGAGTGCTCAGCTCTCTTAGACAGAGTGCTCAGCTCTCATAGACAGAGTGATCCACCCGAAGAAGGAAGCGAAACGCGCGTTGGGACTTGTTATATCGTCTCCCGGTGCACCGGGACGTCGTTTATCTCCTGCTCCGGTTCCTGTCTGGTTGGGTAATATATTTTTGCTGGGCTGCAATAATTTAGCTTTAGTGTAGGGTTAAATACCAGCCCTGAGCAGGCGAAGTTCTCTCTGGTAGGGCCAGCCGTTGGATGTGAGATTAGGCAGCCACGGCTTTTTCCTCTGGTGTAACTTCCAGTGGGTCTTATGGCTTGTTATTCTACTATAATATGTCTGCGCTAATTATATTTGTGCCATCTGCTTTATTTACCACTATTGTATTGTATTATATTGATTTTGCCTACCAGACTTTTTTGTCATCTGTAACCGTGTATTTGTGGCAGATTATTTGATCTTAATATGTTCGCTTGGAGGATGTCTGTATGTTGTATTTTTTGTATGTTTTCTATTTGTTAATTTTTAATATTTAATAAATTTATATCTTGATAAATTTTATGTATTGATTTAGATAGAGTTCAGACAGCGGCGCACCCATCAAAGTTCTCTTTTTCTTCTGTCTATCTTGACAAATTCCTTTTGTAAATTGCATTATAGGACTCTTTGATGCCATGCTATTATTTTAGTTTTATTACTGGTGCAGCTCAACTTTTCTATTTGTACTCTGCTCCCATCGACAGAGTGCTCAGCTCCCATCGACAGAGTGCTCCGCTCCCATAGACAGAGTGCTCAGCTCCCATAGACAGAGTGCTCCGCTCCCATAGACAGAGTGCTCCGCTCCCATAGACAGAGTGCTCAGCTCTCATAGACAGAGTGCTCAGCTCTCATAGACAGAGTGTTCAGCTCTCATAGACAGAGTTTTCTATTTGTTAATTTTTAATATTTAATAAATGTATACCTTGATAAATTCTATGTATTGATTTAGATAGAGTTCAGACAGCAGTGCGCCGATCAAAGTTCTCTTTTTCTTCTATCTATCTTGACAAATTCCTTTTGTAAATTACATTATAGGACTCTTTGGTGGCACGCTATTATTTTAGTTTTATTACTGGTGCAGCTCAACTTTTCTCTTTGTACTCCGCTCCCATAGACAGAGTGCTCAGCTCCCATAGACAGAGTGCTTAGCTCTCATAGACAGAGTGCTCAACTCCCATAGACAGAATGCTCAGCTCCCATAGACAGAGTGCTCAGCTCCCATAGACAGTGTGCTCAGCTCCCATAGACAGAGTGCTCAGCTCTCATAGACAGAGTCCTTAGCTCTCATAGACAGAGTGCTCAGCAACGTCTAACCCGAGAGCTGACAGTTGTATGTGAGCGGAACTAATAGCGACTAGCGAATGAATTGAGCATGCACAGGATGGAAAGGGAGGATACTTCTGCCCTCATAGACTGAGTGCTGAGCACCATTTATAATCAGTGCACAGTCTAACCTGAGAGGGAGGATACGTCTGCCCTTGCACAAGGGTTTAATTAAACAGTCCTGGCTATAGTCCATACCTTAGGGTCAGATGGTTACTGCTGTCCAATCAGAAGGTATGATAGGGAGAATAGGGAGAATCATGGGTAGGCATAACATCTCACCTTTATATTGGTCTCCTTAGGGGTGGGACATCCTCTGGGCTTTCAGTCTGGTTCCCCCTCCCACCTTTCCCTTTCTGCTGTGTTCATTTTGGCTCTTGGTGGTTACTTGCCCTCTGCAGTTCTTGATTGGTCGGGAAAGCAACCAATCGATCTGATTGGCTCCGGTGATGCTGAGCCAAGAAATTGTCCCCTTTCCCTATAAATACAGGCTTAATCACAGACAAGGGTGACACTGAGGCTGAAGTGGTAGGCTTAGGACTGGTATGGACATGGGGCATTGTAGTTGGGACAATGGCAATTTCTTCAAGGAAGGAAAGCGTCTGGTTTTAGGTTACATTATTTAATTTATTAACAGGTCTTTTTAGATCAGTCCCTGACCCATTGGAGCTACATACTAAGGTCCCCCACACACACAGTAGGGTTAATTTAGTCCTCAGCCAACTGACCTACCAACATGTTTTTGAAGTGTGGAAGGAAACCAGAGCACCCGGAGGAAACCCACACAGACACAGGGAGAACATACACACTCCACGCAGATAAGACCTAGTCAAGGTATCGAACTCATGACCTCAGTGCTGTAAGACACAATGCTACTCACTGAGCCACCATGCTGCCCTATCATCACTCTGCTGTATCACCCCCCCCCATCTCTCTTTCCCATGTTGTTGATGTCATTCCTTGATAATTGCACAGTTGTTGTGTTGTCTCTCAACACTTCCCCTTTTCTCTGCTTTGCTCTTATCTTTACATAGGGTCTGGATCAAGCAGCTGCTACTGAAGGCAGCATTATTCGTGGCCACAGCTGCTGACCAGACACATAGAAGGCGACAGCTACACCCAGAACAGCTGCGAAGGAAACCGGAGTAATCTTCAACCTACATCACACACATTACAAGGAACACATGTCCGTAGGCGGCGACCTCCTCACCAGTAACAGGGAAGGAAGATGAGATTTTGGAGGAATTAAACTTTCAGCGAAGCACCTCGATAATATGATGGGCTCTTCTTCTCTCCGGTGATGTAGAAATTCAATCAATGGACTTGGGAGTCTGGCTGTGCAACCACCAGCTGAATCACAGCACGACACCGCAGCCAAGCTAACAAGCTCTGCCACCTCCCTGACATGCGCGGCCTCCACCGCTCCCAGATAACCAGAGAAACAGTTACAGAGTTTGCAAAAGTTTGTTGTTTTTTGCAGGTTAAATTACTGACACTTTGATACTTAGAAAGTCCCTTAAAAGAGACATAAATAGATTTCTTTGAATTTAAACCATTAAGAATTTGGTATCAGATTAGATAAAATTTGGAAAGGAAACACTGTCACAAATTAAAATAGAAGTTTAAAAAATAGTACATTTTAATCTGGGTATAAATTTATATAATATAATAAAATAATAATATATATGTCTAAGTAGACATATTTATAAGTAGACAAGTGAAGAGGTCTTGTTCAGAGATGGAAGTGATTTAATCTGTGTACCCACTGAAGGGTTATGTGATGATTATGGTGGACACGATAATTGTCACATAGCTCCGACATCTTCCCTGTGTGTACTGTCCCACAATGCTGCACAGCTGTTTGAGACTGCAGGGCAGTGTGTGACTTAATTTGTGGGAGCTCCTCATTTTTGTAGTCAGCGATGTCCTGATGTCTGGAAATGCAACAGATGTGATGTATGTAGAACACCTCACGATCTTGCCTCACGATGGCGGTAGTGGTGGTCGTGGGTGGGGCATAATTAAGCAAGTCAGTGCAAGCGTCACTGTAGTTTTACAAGATGTCATATGGATCTTAAATTAAAGGGCCAGATCCTAAACTACGTACGCGAGCGATTTTACGCTAACCGCTGACATAAAATCGCCCATTAGTATTTACTGCGCATGCGCAACTCTGACGTATGTACCATCACCATAACTACGAACAAAGGGGCGTGACATCCATACGACACCCGTAATTACTGAGGCGGGGTGAGGCATTTAAACCGTAAAGTATGGGCGTGGCTTAGGCAGTTACGTACGTGAAGCCTTTACGTACGTCAGTAGTTACGCTTTGAAAAGGGAGAGTCGTCAGTAGTTACGCTTTGAAAAGTTAAGGTAGAGTTTGGGAAGCGTAAAACAGCCAAAGTACATACGAGCGAGGGGAGCGCCTAGAAAATACGTTACGCGATGAAACGTGACCAGTGCTTAGGTCTGCATCTACCCCAAAGTGAGTGCCGAGCATAAGTTCATATTGTGGCTAAAGCAGAAATGTCCATAAAATGCAGTAGGTGCAAAACAGCTGTCCCTTTGGGGGTGATCCAGAGTCTGGACCGTATTCACACTTAAGAATGAGTTAGGTTCTTATTTATAAGCAAAAATGAGCAAGGCCACTCCCCTGACACGCCCCCGAGGTTCAGCTTCTTAACTGATTTACGAATGCCATAGGGCTATCTTATCTTTAGGTTCTTAGTTGTGTGCGTAGGGCGGTTAATAAAGAAAGTTTTTGCCTAACTGCGCCCAGATTTCCTCTTTTAAATGCCTCCCTCCACCCAATCTTCTTATCTTTGTTCTTAAGTTTTCCCAGCCCACCCCTTCATTCTGAAATCATTACAAACCTTGGGGAAATAGGGTCATAATGAGAGCCGTCCTGTTCTTAAGTCCTACGTAAATTGCGTATATTAAGTTAATACGCCTGCACAGTGTATCCCTTCCTAAGTATACGCACCTAAAAAGACGCATTTTCTTAACTGTGAATCAGGTCCTTTGAGAGTAAAACAGGTACAAGGGGAGACCTGAGCAAAACCATGTTGCCATGTGAGAGGGAGGGAAATTTTAACTGTGCAAACAGAAATAGAGTTCAGAGGTGAAGTTTCCTAGCACAACTCTAAATGACAGATTCAAGTTTTTCAGTGTACGAGTTTTATGTGCAAAAGCAAAGTATTTTTCCTGCATGCAAAAACATTGAGTTAATATAATTTCATTTGTACTGCTCACCATGGTTGTGTCCAGTCTACACTCGCATCTGTTTTGCCCTTATAAAACCTTTACAGCTGAGCTTCAATTGTGCCAAATAGTAATAAATTAACCCTTACTCCGCTAGTATAAAGTGTATATGTATACATTTTATCTCCACTTCCTGTCCACATGTAATAGTTATAAATCTCATAGTGTTAGTTTCCCTCAAATTGAAAGTCCAGTATAACGAAGCCCTGATAAGTGCTGACCCCGCCTCTTGCGCTGTTTCACTATACCACCATTAGTAGTACATGTCCCTATAAAGAGTTGCGTAACTATCAAGGGAGCAGGCGTTGTGGCTGCTACAGTACCCGGAGGAGAGCGGGAACCCATGGCAGCACCCAACCTGCACCCACGTAGGGCTCTATCAGCGTCTGGCAGCCTAATCAGCGCTCAGCCCTCAGCCAATGAATGCTGAGCGCTCCGTATAAATAACTTACCAGCAACTGACAGCTTAGTGCTGACCTCTGCTGGCAGGAGTGCAAGGTGCAGTCGGCAAATAACAGCACTAAGGGCCCGATTCAATTATCTTTGTGCACTGCGTTATTCACAGTGCGAAGTTAATGATGCAATTTTTGGGGGGGATTTTTAGAGTTGCGCATAAAAATCTGCGTACTTTGGCTGCCGTAATAGCTTGCGGTGTGCTTTTTCTCGTCTAACGAGGTGCACGAATGTAATAGAATCGGGCCCTAAGCCATTAACTGCAGGAAAGTAATTTATAAGGAACACTCAGCATTCATAGACTGAGACCTGAGCGCAGTTATAAGCTGGCAGACGCTGAGGGGTGAACGCCCGTACACAGGGCGGTGCCAGCCGCCGTTCACACTGGCTGGAGGAGCGGGGGTCGGGCTTGCTTTGGGGCTAGGGTTTCTCTAGTTCCAATAATATACCTTAAACATATTTGATTCCATTAATATATAATAATATCCGGGCGTCACATTCCTGGTGATTACCACTGGTCAGACATATGACCCATTCCCCTATAATAAAGGCACATACATGTCATCATATAATGCTTTAATACACTCTGTAGAATAAAAGGCACTTGGGATAATACTGTCCAGCTGACATGACTCCTGTAAGGAAAACACTCCAAGCCATAAATAATTCATCCACAACACTGAGGGGGAGGGGCATGGCAGAGATCCGCGGTAACTCATAGCAACAACTCAGGTTATAGCTGTAGTTATCCAGCTAAGCATAGAATTAAAGGGGGTGACTGGCCTTTACTCATTAGATTGATTTCTTTCTTTGCTATTACACCTCCAGACCATGCTCCTTGAATATAACTCAGAGCCGATCTACCGTAACAATGCACCCAATGCAAGTAGAGACGTGTGGTATCCAAGGGCAACATAATTGGTGATGTAAATATCAGTCTGGAAAGCACCTCATAGTAAAGGCAATGGGTCGGATGGTAAGTGCGATCCTCGATTCTGTGCGTGAGAGGGGGCGGGAGGGGGCGGATCTTCTGTGCCCTGGACCCTATCTTAACTTTTACGCACATGGCCCTGTGGACATAATTGGAGGATTAGCCAATCCATTACTGCGCAATTTAATAAGCACACCCCGCCCACCATGCTTACACTCTGTACTCGTGGCGGCCGGAAGGGTTCACTTTGCGTAATTCAGAATCGTTCATAATGCGTTCCGAAGCGTAATCGCCATTCCCGCGCATGCTCAATACGATCGTCCTGGGAACTTACACATTCGGAATGTGTAAGTATCGTGTTGTACGGAATTGTGGATTCAGTCCAATGAATGTAAGTGTGCAAGTATTAGGTCCCACCCCCTTGGCATGGTCACACCCATCACACCTCAGACACGCCCCCGTCTGGATTCCTGGGTAATGGAATACACCTTATAACGTCTATAAACTAATAATAAAAATCAGACAAAAAGCCTATTATGTGTAGCACATCAGCCTTCGGAATGGATAACGTTATAACTCCAGACGCCATCTCGCTATTCCTTAATGTCAGAAGATATGGGAAACTTGCAGCGAGTATAATGTACGGATTACAACCAGGCCCAATGCTACCATTAGCCAGGGTTAGGAAGATGTCTAGGGTCCCAGGCTGCGGAAAGGAAGAATGGGAATTCAGGCACCATAATGCTGGTGAAAGTGGCTCAGCTAATCCCCTGCAACAGTGTTAGATTACATGCTCAGCCGCTCCGCTGCAATGTACCTGGGACAAACCTGGAGCAAGTAAGCACAGCAGCCGGTGATCATTGCAGCCATAGCTCCTGCATAAGACAGCCCTGAAGTACTCAGACAATGGGGGCAGGGTGGGGGGGGGGGCTTTAAGGTTTCATGGTGATAATGAATTAATGAGGACAATTGTGGTAAAATTAAACGTGTTCATTAAAAAACAGGTCCTGAAGGGACAGGTCCCGTTCATTCCTCGACTGCTGGTTCTTGAGCATTAGCCATAAACACCTGATCATTGACGTTGACGTCAGGTATTCGGCCATTTCGGTAGAGACCACGTTGTCCTTCCACGAATCACCTTCCGGTATGTAATTCAGCGCGTTAGTTATGATCCCCTGAGACGCGGCGTGTCCACGTTCATTAATAAAGATCTGCAATTTAGTGCTCTCGTCTAATAGTAGTGTTTCCAAACGTAAACCCTTAAAGGCCATGGATAGAGAGGAAGCGCCGCTTGGTCCGCTTAGATGAAGTATTCTTTCTTGGATTCGTCCACAGCCTCCTGCAGGGACGGGTCGTTCTTCAGAGCCGCGTCTGCGCTTTCGGAAAATTCCGTCCCCTTGGCCTCGTTGGTGTGGTAGGTGCCCTTGTGTCGGTACAGGTATCGGAGCACTACAATGATGAGGACTATCAGGGCTACCACCAAGGCGGCTACAACCCCTGAAGGAAGGATAGAAAAGGAAAGAGTTCAAGAAAACCAGGAAAGAACAAGGAAAAACATAAATCACAAAGAGAAAGACTTCACTTTATATCCTATTACACACAGCAAGCAGCTCTCGCCAGACGTAACTACAAGCCACGTGTCTCTGTGTGTATGTATGTATGTATGTGTCTCTGTGTGTATGTATGTATGTATGTGTCTCTGTGTGTATGTATGTATGTACGTACGTGTCTCTGTGTGTATGTATGTATGTATGTATGTATGTATGTATGTATGTATGTATGTATGTGTCTCTGTGTGTATGTATGTATGTATGTATGTATGTGTCTCTGTGTGTATGTATGTATGT
>WWET01004799.1:96379-108282 GCA_011038615.1 Limnodynastes dumerilii | reverse complement strand
CTGTACTGTATATTATTATGTACTATACTGTCCATACCCTGTATGTCTGTACTGTATATTATGTACTATGCTGTCCATACCCTGTATGTTTGTACTCTATATTATTATGTACTATGCTCTCCATACCCTGTATGTTTGTACTGTATATTATTATGTACTATGCTGTCCATACCCTGTATGTTTGTACTGTATATTATTATGTACTATGCTGCCCATACCCTGTATGTTTGTACTGTATATTATTATGTACTATGCTGCCCTGCCCTGTATTTCTCTACTGTATATTATTTTGTACAATGCTGCCCTGCCCTGTATTTCTGTACTGTATATTATTATGTACTGTGCTGTCCATCCCTGTCCTGTATGTCTGTGCTGTATATTATTATGTACTATGCTGTCCATCCCTGCCCTGTATGTCTGTACTGTGTATTATTATGTACTATGCTGTCCATCCCTGCCTTGTATGTCTGTACTGTGTATTATTATGTACTATGCTGTCCATCCCTGCCTTGTATGTCTGTACTGTGTATTATTATGTACTATGCTGTCCATCCCTGCCTTGTATGTCTGTACTGTGTATTATTATGTACTATGCTGTCCATCCCTGCCTTGTATGTCTGTACTGTGTATTATTATGTACTATGCTGTCCATCCCTGCCTTGTATGTCTGTACTGTGTATTATTATGTACTATGCTGCCCATCCCTGCCCTGTATGTCTGTACTGTATATTATTATGTACTATGCTGCCCATCCCTGCCCTGTATGTCTGTACTGTATATTATTATGTACTATGCTGCCCATCCCTGCCCTGTATGTCTGTCCTGTATTTTGTTGTTATATTTCGTACAGCGCTGCGGACAACTTGTGGCGCCTTATAAATAAACGATAATAATAAATTAAAAGATTTTTATATAGCGCCAGCAGATTATGTAGCGCTTTACAATTTTAACAAACATTATAACTGGGTGGTAACAGACAGGCTGTCAAGTTTTTAAGTTGACATGATCATTTAAGAGAAAGATAAACCAGACAGCAAAGTGATTGTATATGAGGTAGACAAGTAATAAGCAGTAGGTTGTGCATGTTGATAAGCTTGTCTGAAGAGATGAGTTTTAAGGGAGCGCTTGAAAGTTTGGGATAGTCTTAATGGGCGAGGAAGGTTATTCCAGAGAGTGGGTGCAGCCCTGGAGAAGTCCTTTAACCGGGAATCAGAGCATTTGGTTAGTGTATGTCCTGTGAAAATCTCAGAGAGTGAGCTGGGATGTATCTTGAGATGAGTGAGGATATAATGTGAGTGTAATCTTATTGATGGTTTTGTAGGTTAGCAAAAGGATTTTGTATTTAATTCTGTAGTATGTTGGTAACCAATGTACAGATTGACAGAGTGGAGAAGCTCTTTGCTATAACAATCAGTCTAGCTGCTGCATGCAATATATAGACTGTAGGGGGTAGTTTTATAATGTGGGAGTCCAATACGAACAGCATTGCAATAATCAATGCAGGAGATGATTAGTGCGTGAATGAGAGTTTTAGCAGTGTCTTCTGTGAGATATTTGTTTATTCTGGAAATGTTTTTTAGATGTATGTAACAAAATTTAGAAACATGTTGTATATGGGGAACAAAGGACAGTTCAGAGTCAAGGGTGACACTTAAGCATCGAGCTTTATGATTAGGGATTATTTCATTGTTGTCAACAGAGATGGAGAGACCGGATGGGTAAGCTCTACTGGTAGGTGAAAATATTGGCCCAGATCCTGGGTTGGGAAGTCTGGGGAATTACGCTCTCTGCGTGTCTAATTCCCCGGTCTGCTATGATGTGTACATGCGCACATCATAACTACGCTAGCGTACCAGCCTACGTACGTAACATTAGTTATATACGATGGCCGTTACGTTAAAGGGGCCGGCCAGCTTGTTACCTGTGCCGTATCTCCGCCATATAGGCAATGATATCCATTTAAATTAGGGAGCGGGGCGGGGGAAGGCCCATTACGACCAAGTCATAAAATTTAAGGTAGGAATCTGGACACATAAGTGTCCAGATTTTACTACCTTGAGCAGGGAGTGCAGGGAGCGTGCACTCCCCGCTACTATGTCGTACCTAAAGACCACGCATGTCCATAAGACGTGCGTTGGTCTGGGTCCAGCCCATTATTAGCTCTGTTTTTTAGAGATTGAGTTTGAGATGATGGGAAGACATCCAGGATGAAATGGCAGAGAGACTTTCAGTTACATGGGCCAACACAGATGGTGAGAAATCAGGGGTATATAGGTAGATTTGTGTATCATCTACATACAGATGATACTGAAAACCAAATGGACTGTATTGGTTGTCCAAGGGAAGTGGTATAGAGAAGAGCAATGGACCCAAAACTGAACCTTTTGGTACTCCAACAGATAGGAGAAGAGCAAATTAAGTGCGATTAGATAAGAGCGATTAGATAAGTAGGATGTGAACCAGGAAAGGGTTGTGTCCTGAATACCCAGGGACTGTAACATTTGTATGAGAAGAGAGTGGTCAACAGTGTCACAAGCAGCAGAAAGATCCAGTAGGATTAATAGAGAGTAGTGACCTTTAGATTTAGCAGTGATTAAGTCATTGACAACCTTGGTCAGTGCAATTTGGACTGTTGGGAACGAAAGCCTGACTGAAGAGGATGGAGAAGATTGTGTGAGGAGAGGAAGTGAGTGAGGTGAGTGTAGGCAAGTCTCTCTCAAGTCTGATTGGCATGGGAGCTGCAGCAGCAACCAATCAAATTATAGCTTTTTATTTTTTTCTGGAAATATGATCGCTGCCACCTCCTTCTATAAAATCCTCTGTGCTGCTGTACAGTTACTCTGAAGTCACAGCTGATTTATATACGGGAATGTGGACTCACTTTCACCATGATGAATTTCTTCTTCCAAGGCCTATCATCCGGCCAAAATTCTCCCAAACATATATAAATGGAATACCGCGGGGATTCCGTCCTCTTCTGTTCTATAAATTCAATCAGCTCTGAAGGGAAGAAAAAGCAGCTTATTTGTGACATACTATTACATCTACATGTAGAGCCTGCTCAGACTTACGCTCGGGTGCGTTTTTACATCGTGCGTAAGCGTAAAAACGGCCATTTGTACTTACTGCGCATGCTCGGGGCAGATGTCACGCTCATGTTACACTCTAAAATTCTGATCGTATGGGCCTTGATCATAATACCTTCGTATATATGGTCGAGGGGGCGTGTCTGGCATAAAAAACCCATAAATACGCACCGAGGGCAGGGTGAATCATTTTAATCGTACAGTATGGGCGTACTAAGCGTCGTAACTATGCGTTGAGCTTACGGAAGCCTGCGGCAAAACTAAGTACTACCAAATACGCTACGCACATGAGCATTTCATGAGCGTAGGTCTGGATCAGGCCCGTAGAGCCTAACACTATGCAATATCATTAAACATAATCAGAAATTGTTGAACAGCTCATTTGCATAAAATAAAGGGTCAATCCCAGGGTTCTTCATTCTCTATCTTCCATATTTTATTTAGACGCCATGTGATATATATGTGGCCCCACCCACTGTCATAATAACCCCATCCACGCTTTATATAATTTTTTTAAATGAATACATTTTAGACCACAAAACTTGAGTTTGTGGCAAATGAATTATTATCAAATTAATTATCTCAAAGTAATAAGTACTATGTAAATACATGAAGGTGCCAGGGTCAGCAGGGGTGTGGTTTCTGGTCTGGGCAGCCCTATTTCGAATATGATACAGCCGTCAGATGCCTGGCAGCTCATGTACAAAATGGTCAGCAAATAGAAAATTGCTATTAAGAACGAGTAGTTATTTAGACTCGTTCCCAATAGTGAAACTGCGGCGGACGGACTGCGACGGCCTAAGGTTAGGGTTTAAGAAGGGAGGGTTAGGGTTAGATCTTAAGGGGAAGGTTAGGCTTAGGCTGCTGGAAACTGAGGGTTAAGGGAGGGCCTAAGGTTAGGCTTAGGAAGAAAGACTTACCATTCAAAATACAAAGCTTTGAGACTCAAAAATGGAGACTCTCGGCAAGTGAAAAGAGACCATTGGGCCTGGGGGAGCGGCAAAGGTACACTGTAACACAGTGCTGGCGAAATGCGATAGCACTGCAGGGGGGAGTTAGGCTGTAGAGGTGCCCTCTCCGCTCAACAAACCTCTTAATTTCATAAAATCATGGCTGACAGAGGAGAAGGGGGTGACGTCGAGAGAGTGGAGTGGTGGGATGAACGGCCAAAACTTTGCCTAAGGGGCCCATAGACCTAGCACCATCCCTGAAAGCTGTTGATTTGGGAACACCAGCAAAAGGTATTGCAATATAAGAGGTAAAACTCAATTCATTTATTGCCATACACAGTGGGATGTGGTCGCCGATCCAAGCGGCTGTACTTCGAACATGATACAGCTGAATGGTGTTGTATTACTGTTTCAACAGCCCTGAAGATAGAAAATTGTTCCTGGGAATGGGAACCTATTTCCCTGTTTCCAATAGCGAGCGGCTCTGGAGAAAGGTTAGGGTTAGGCTGCAGCAGCTGCGGTGGGCTAAGTTTAGGGCTTAAGAGGAATGTTAGAGTTAGGCTGTGGGGCATGGAGGGTTAATGTTAGGGCTAAAGAAGGGGGGGAGGGTAAGGTTAAGGATTAAGGGTAAGGTTAGAATTAAGCTGTGAGGCATGGAGGGTTAGGGTTAGGCTTCAGGGCATGAAAAGTTAGGCTAAAGGACTAAAGAAAGGAAAGGGTAGGGCTTAAGGGTAAGGTTAGAGTCAGGCTGTGATGCATGGAGGGTTAGGCTGCGGGACAAAGAGGGTTAGGGGCATGGAGGGTTCATTTTATGGCTAAAGAAGGGGAAGGTTGGGGTTAGGGCTTAAAGGTAAGGTTAGAATTAGGCTGTGGGGCATGGAGGTTAGGCTGCAAGGCATGTGGGGGGTTAAAGTTAGGACTAAAGATGGGGAAGGTTAGGGTTAGGCTTCAGGAAACAGAGGGTTAAGGTTAGGAAAAGGTTAAGGGTAGGGTCAGGTAAAATTACTTTGGTCATTTGCTTTTGGTGGATCACCATCACTTTCTACATTGCAGACTGCTGACAATTGCTGTCTGCCTTCAGCTGTAGTACAATGGTCTTTTGAAATTAAGACTGTCGTACCACAGAACCACACTCATACAGTAAACACTTAGGGCCTGATACAGATGGGGACATGTGCTCATTACTGTAGTGTACACAGAAGAGAATGCATTTGGAGGCGATTGAATACCAAATGCAACTCATTACAGTGAAGGTTTAATCACCCAATCCAGACCCAAGTTTTAGTGTAAATATGCAGTTTATGACTACACATTTGCATAGGCCACTGGCCATGTGCAGAAAAAAAAAAGATTCTGGCTTCTACCTTTGACAAACTGATGAGTGTTATACAAAGCGCAGTAGTCCGTCTTGTCGATCGGATTGGGCCTGGATGTTGTTGGCGCATCAGTCATACTCCAGAAACTCCGGCATTTTCCCAGTCTCTTTGCGCAGATGGAGCTCTGACGCACCTCCACCAGCGTCCCTAATTCCAGGCTTTGTAGAAGTGTGTTTATCTCCGCCGCCACTTTCTGATCCAAGATGACGGTCGGAGGAGGAAGCGTTACGTCCTCTAGATAACCGTCTGGGTTGGCCTGCTTTCTGGAAGTAAGGTGGAAACCATTGGGGTTTTTCACCAAGGTCTTTTTCACAAGGGTTCCACGGTAATAAATTTCAACATCAAATTGTGTTTCTGTAATAAATAATTTTAAAAAAATACATAAAAAAGAAAAAAAACTAATTTAAAGATATGATTTTGTTTATTGAACTAAATTTAACTATTTTAAAGCTGTACTTTCCACTAAATCTTACTACCATGGGCCCAATAGCTAAAATCTGATTGATTCATTGTCAAAAAGAAAAGTGGAGATGCTGCCCAAAGCAACCAATCAGATTCTAGATTACATTCTCTAGTACGTAAAAGGAAAGTGAGAACTAGAATCTGATTGGTTGCTATAGGCAACATCTCCACTTTCCCTTTTCATAGGTACTGTAAATTTAGCTGTTAATTTTTACTTGCAGCAAGCAACCAATCAAATTGTAGCTATCTATTTTTCTAGAAAAATTATAACTAGAATTTGATTAGATGCTAATGGCAGCATGCAAGTTAATAAAAATGCATGGGCGTATATTATACAAAACTGCTAAACCTTATTCTCTTGCATTGAGTTATTCTTTTACATGTAATGTGCTTCCCGGTCTGAGCAGCTGAATGGCGGATGTGTCACTATTCGAACAGCCCTGAAAATAGAACATTGCTATTAAGAACAGGAACCTATTTCCCCGTTCCCAATAGCAAGAGGCTGCAGCCGGTATATTAGGGTGAGGGATCTAGGTGAAGGTTAGGGTTAGGCTGCGGGGCATGGAGGGTTAGGGTTATGTTGTGAGGCATGGAGGGTTAGGTTTAGGCTGCGGGGCATGGAGGGTTAGGGTTAGGCTGTGGGACATGGAGGGTTAGGGTTAAGCTGCGGGACATGGAGGGTTAGGGTTAGGCTGTGGGACATGGATGGTTAGGGTTAGGCTGTAGGACATGGATGGTTATGATCAGGCTGTTGGGCATGGTGGGTACGGCTTAGGCTACGGGGCATGGAGGGTAAGAGTTAGGCTGCAGAGCATGGAGGGTTAGGGTTATGGTGTGAGGCATGATAGGTATAGGTTAGGCTACAGGGCATGGAGGGTTAGGCAGCAGGACATGGAAGGCTAGGGTTAGGCTGCAGGACATGGAGGGTTAGGGTTAGGCTGCAGGACATGGAGGGTTAGGGTTAGGCTGTGGGGCATAGAGGGTTAGGGCTGAAGTAGGGGAAGGTTAGGGTTCGGGTTAGGCTGCATTCAGCTGCCGTATGATGGTCCTTCGAAATTAAGACCACACTCCTTTTATACAAGTTACAAATATTTATTCAACTGCTAATACTATAGTAATAATAATAATGGGGTAGATCCAGAACTACGTGTGCCGTACGTTTATTCGCGGAGCGTATTTTCGTGCGTGTAAATTCGTTACACTCCCCTCGGCACACCCCTTGCACGGACGGATTTTGTTAAGATACGCTTTCCAAACCCTACCTTAACTTTTTCCAATGTAACCGCAGTCATACGCACACGTACGTATGCCCTAGACGAATTTACGCAGCTAAGCACGCCCATACTGTACACTTTAAATACAACCCCCCGCCTACTTCACGTATTTCAGACGTATTTTATTGAAACGTAAAATTGGCATGCCCACACGTAAGTATTTACGTAACACATACGTGAATGGCCCATACGTTCACAATTACGCTACGTTAATGTGCGTATTTTCTATGTTGCGCATGCGCCGCAGTCATACGCACACGTACGTATGGCCTAGACGAATTTACGCAGCTAAGCACGCCCATACTGTACACTTTAAATACAACCCCCCGCCTACTTCACGTATTTCAGACGTATTTTGTTGAAACTTAAAATTGGCACGCCCACACGTAAGTATTTACGTGACACATACGTGAATGGCCCATACGTTCACAGTTACGCTACGTTAATGTGCGTATTTTCTATGGTGCACATGCGCAGTGCATACAAAACAGCGATTTTACGTCTCAGCCATGCGTAAATTCGCTCTGAGGCGTTGTTCTGGATCAGGCCCAATATTAGTAATTACAATAATCATCATCATAAATAATAATCATAGTAATTATCATAATAACAATAAAAGTTGAATATGTAGAAAATGCAAGTTACCAAATTTGTTATTTGGGAAAAATTGATCCATTGTGTTTTGTTGCCGAATTTCCAGTGACTGAGAATCTGTGGCTTCGATGACTCCTTCAAATACAAGAATTATACATTATTTTACTTGACAAAACTATTGTTATGTTATTTTACCGTCCACATATATGTCCTTGGTCTACTTTCATATAATATCACAGGTGACAGGTCAGTAATACATAACATGCGATAATTGTGGCCTAGAAAATCTTATGCTCGTGTCTTCTTAATGGAAATTTAATTTAATAAGCCATTTATGTGTGCTGTGTATTTTCTTATAAAGGTAAGTAAAGTAAGCTAAAGAGATGGAGCAAATTGTGCAATAGCTATTCTAACAGACATTGTAATGATCATATGGGTGCATCCCATGACCAATAACAGACCCTCCAGCATGACCCATTCCACAAGGTACACAATACCCTGTTCCTGAGCTTCCAACTGTCACTCATTGAGTTTTAAGGAATTGATGTTTGAAAACATTTTTCTCTTTTACACGATTGGTTACCATAGTAACTGATTGTTAGAAGCTCAGAAGCAGAGTATTGTGGACCTAGTGGAATGGGTTATGTTGAAGAGATTGGAGGTATGCACCATGTTACCACAACAATGCAGTAAATGTATATTTTAACTAATATAGTAACACGTGTGTTTCTGTAACATCCATATATTTGTCCAATAAGTATTGCCACAATCTTGACTTTACCAGGAAGCTCTTGGTTGACCAGACACGGGGAGGGTAGATCCAGGAGGACGGGGTTAGTGTCTGCAACAAAGATGTCTGGAGAGAAGGCGGTCCAGTTCTCGGAGGATATTTCTGGGATGTCCTCTGGGGCACGGTACAAATCTGAAGAGCAACGAAAAAATAAATGATAGTTATGAAAAGTGCAGAAATAACACCCAAACCGGAGATTCAAATAGAAACCAATAAAGAGAATGATAAATAGTTGGATATAAACCTCATTGTAGCCAAAAGACTGGATCCAGACTTCATTTAATCTACTCTTGCTATTGCAGCTCTGAGTTCAGCCAATGCTGGATCCCGCCTTCCATAGGCCGCTCCCTTCTCCTGCGCAGCTTTCCAATTCCTGACCCTTACTTCAACATTTCTGATACGTCCGCACTTAAAATGGGGACCCATCGGGAGCCTGGATAGAGCATTGAGCGACAGGCATGCCTTACTGTAGAATTTAAATGTCCTATACCCTTACACTCGCTAACGTCAAAGACCCAGCGGGAAAAAAAATAAAAAATAGAATCAACGTATCGTACAGATGATGGTGATCCTACCTATCGTAAGTCTGGATCCGCTCTTAAATCACTATATGCATATAAAACATACTAGAAAAAGTTTTTTGTCTTGGAGGGGGAGGTAAAGTCAGACTCCAGATATCAGGCACTGTTAAGCACGGGGCGGAGCCGCAATGTGGCAATTTGCATTCATTTGCATCCCAAAGCCACGCCGCCTGCTTCCCAATGAAGTAAACAACAGCACTGAACAGTGGGGGCGGGACTAGAAGGCAAATTCAAATAGTGAACTAATATATAATAAAAATGATATATCAAAATCAGCGCAAGTAAATGATGCAAATATTTATATAAATATATAATCAGAATGGCTGACACATATCAATAGAAACTGATGGGTTCAAATAAAATCACACATTTATTAATATAAAAATATATATAAAATCAAACAAATAAATATTTGATGTTGGTACTAATCAATACTGTGTTGTCCGGTAATTGTATAAATGTACAGCTTAATAGTCAATTGATTGTTACTGTCCAGAGCAAACTGGAATATATAATAGTATTTGAATAATGAAAGTACGTTTACCACCGCGGTCAAGTTAGGAGCCCAAGTGTCAGAGTCCCAGAAGCAGATTTTGAAGCGGTCACTACCGTCACCCTCCATGGGCAATGTGGTCCAGATTCTTTCTGGTATCGCTGGTATGGACTGACAAAGGTGGCCACCTGTAGATGTTTGCAGATAAACAATTTCCACGTTTGCTCGATGCTGAAGCTGTAACTTTTGAAGTAAAAAACAATTGAAAGGTGCTACATAGAGTGTACCGGAACACAGGAGCAAGACAACGCGTTTCGTTCCCGTATGGAGCTTTTTAAAGCCTAGTAATGAACAGGATGTCTGGATATTTAAGGGGTTGCTTGATTGGATTCAGCTGGAAGTTTGGTAGCTGGTATTTAGTTACGTATATTGCATGTTTTGCCAAAAAATATCAATGAATAAAACAATAATATATATATATAGGCCAAGTAAACAGTAGTAAACTGTAGCAAGCACCAAAACAAACAAAATTGAAAGATATCAGGTGCCAAGGTTTAGGGATCATATAGATGCATAGTAGTCATAGGACATACAGAAACCAGCACTCACGGATATGCAAAAAACAGAAAAATATTTAATGAAAAAAAATGTCCAAATAGAGCAGTGTTGAGGGGGAAATAGATGAACAATCATCAAATGGTAATGATACAGGCAGATATAGACCACAATGTTATAATATCCAGAGACCAGATGAAATAAACAAAAATAGTAACATCCAGAGAAATAGTTACTGGTCCCAGGTAAATGTCTGTGGGTTTAGCCGACGGCCGTTTCGGGGTCCAGCTCAATGTCTGTGGGTTTAGCACATCCCTGACATTTAAAAGCACCTTTCTTTTTCTTTAGCCAGTGTTCCTTAATAGGGGGTAACAAATCTGTATGTACCAGCTGACTCCTGAGATTGCTACTTCGTTTAAAGCTCAATAGGGGGGGATTGCTAGTAAATGCACCCAACCTTTGGTCTAAAGCAAGTATATGCCAATGGCGTAGTAGTGCCTTCCTAAGAAATGGAGACATTGTGGAGTAGGTTGAACAAAAAATGAGCCTGTCTATCCTAGGGCGATCCACTACAGAATCTAACAAGGTTTCACGATCCAATGTGAGACATTTGGAGATAGCTTTAGCTATATCACCACCACTATAGCCACGTGACCTGAACCTCTCTCCCATTTCATGGAGAGACTGGACAAGAAGATCCCGATCAGAGATAATCCTGACCAGCCTCACCATTTGAGACAAGGGCAGGCCTGTTTTCAAAGGACTGGGATGAAAACTACCTGCCTCCAGCAAGGTATTCTTGTCGGTAGGTTTACGGAAAAGAGAAGTATTAAAACCCCTAGGGGTCTGGGTAATCAATACATCAAGGAAACTCAAAGAGGTATCACTAACACTCATAGTGAACCTGATGTTAGATACCAAACCGTTAAGCATATCAACAAAACAATGCAGTTCAGTAAGGGTACCCGACCATAGTAAAAAAATGTCATCGATAAATCTGACATAGAACTTAATGAAATTCGAAAGCGCGGAATTATTAAGAATGAATATATTCTCATACATATCCATGTAAAGGTTGGCGTATGATGGGGCCATATTTGACCCCATCGCCGTCCCCATCAGTTGTATATAGAACGCGCTTTCGAAAATAAAGTAGTTCCGTGTCAGAACAAACCTCATTAAATTCAAAATGAACTCACTGTCGGGTCCCACATAATCTGCCCTGGTAATAGCTTGCCCAATAGCAGACATACCGTCATCATGTGTAATATTCGTGTAGAGACTGGTGACATCAAGCGTCACCAGTAATACACTACCAGCCAGATGATTGACCAATTTTAACTTTTGTAAAAAATGTGTGGTGTCCTTAATGTAGCTCTGTGTGGATTTGACCAAAGGCTGCAAATGAAAATCGATAAATTGAGACACAGGTTGACTCAGTGAACCCCGCGAGGAGATAATGGGTCTCCCCGGGGGGTCCACCAAGGACTTGTGAATCTTAGGTAAGACATAAATGGAGGGAACAATAGGATGATCCTGTCTAAGGAATCTAGACGTTTCCACATTGATCAGGCCTGCAAGAAGTGCATCATTGATTAATAGATCTAATTCAGCTTTAAACGCACTGGTCGGATCGTACGTTAACATGCTATAGCATTTATCATCGGAAAGCTGTCTCTTCACTTCGTCAATATATTTGATACGGTCAAGTACAACCACGGCCCCACCCTTGTCCGCTGGTA
>WWET01004799.1:82478-95700 GCA_011038615.1 Limnodynastes dumerilii | reverse complement strand
CCCCAGCAACAGGCTCCTTCCTCTGCTTCGTCGCCGCACCTAATGACCATTCGGTCACTAGAGGGCAGCCTTTTATAGAAAATATGATGTCATTTACATTAGGGGGCTCTAGTGAGCGCTCTAGTGTTTATGATGTCATCTTTAGTATAAAAGGCTGCCCTCTAGTGACCGAATGGTTATTAGGAGGGGCGCCGAAGAAGAGGAAGGAGCCTGTTGCCGGGGCAAGTGCCGGAAAAGGCCGAAGAGCAGAAGAGAGGACCGGATCTGCATCTTCAATCAACCGGACCAGATTCTTCAACAATTGGAGAAGATTACCTGCAAAGAAGAAATAAACTCCAAGCAACTCGTCCCAAGAATGATGACAGCTAAACGGCGAGTGTGAAATTTTTTTATTTAATTTATGCAACACACAGTACATTACTACACATTTATTATAAAACACGGTGGCCAAAGGAGGTAATTTAACACATTAGCAACATAATCCATTGGAAATGCTTTTTTAATGCACACATGTATGTCACTGTATTTATGTATGTTTTTTGCACACTGTATTTTTTTTTTCCTGCATCAGAGACAGTGCTTAACAAGGCTTAACATGCCGATGCTGACATTACTACAAGGCTCAGCAATGCTGAACAATACAAGAACGAGTTGACACATAGACGTGAAAACTCAAAAGCAAAACCATTCAAAAGGGCACAACTTGTCCAGAAATCATTAAATTGTAACTCTTGAGATTTTTTAGGCAAACACATCAATCAAAGTATGAATATATTTAATTTGTCAAATCAAAGTACAAATATTATATCAATAAAAAATTTCTAAATATTGACATAATTTAGGCAAAATATAATACATATTTAATAAGCAGTAACAACTGCAATGCAAGACATGAATAGCAAGTAAATACTTAATAATAAAGGCTGCAACCCGTATTGGAGATTAACACTATCCCTGAAAAAACACCCCCCATAGCGGCCTCACGGCCAACACTTCACCTATTCCTAGGCAGTACGTTGTCCCTACAGATTCCCCTGGAGGTATGGGTCAGAGATGCAGCTTGGATACAGTCAAAAAACAGCACCTGGAGACTCCCACAACGAAGCTCAGGCGAAACGCGCACGTCGGACTTTTACTCCGCCTCCTTGTGCAATGGAGGCGGTGATTACAAGACCTGGTGCTGTTTTTTGACTGTATCCAAGCTGCATCTCTGACCCGTCCCTCCAGGGGAATCTGTAGGGACAACGTACTGCCTAGGAATAGGTGAAGTTTTGGCCGTGAGGCCGCTATGGGGGGTGTTTTTTCAGGGATAGTGTTAGCCTCCAATACGGGTCCTATATATATTTATATAAAATTCTTAGAATTTTCAACAGTCTTTATGCTGTGCTGTGGCCTATGTTAATGTGTTTATTTGTGTTTGTTTGTTTGTACACAACCATCACCTTATATTGCAAGTAGTAGCGCGGGGTACATCTCATTCCAAGACTACAGCGATGTATTAGTGCAAATGGGGAGTATATTGAAGTGGACAAGCATTATATTTGTAATACCAATAAATAAAAGTGAGTTATTTAATCAGTCTCTTTATTTAATAGACATACCTCATAAAGCTATGAAGAATTTGAATTCTGTGTGCAAAAGTAATGCATTTTCCCAGCATACCAAAGATGTAGGATTAATTAGTACATAATTACTTTGCTAAATAGTATAGCTCAGCTGTACACTTGCACCTGATTTACCATTACTCCCAAGCTCTGAATCAGCCCTGTAGGACCTGATTCAGAGCTGCGCTTCCGTCTATTTTTCAGAAGGAAGCGCAGAGAAAATGGCCACTGCGCATGCCCAGATCGGGAGCACACACAGCATCCGACTGTGTCCGCATCTGACCGGGCTGCGCCTGTGGAGGAATATTTAATGAGAAAGGAGTCGCTTTTCTCATTTAAATATAGTTTCCACCGCGGTCCGCTGGCTGCTTAATTAGCCTTACACTTGCACCATCTCAAGAGAGGATGCAAAGTGTAGACAAAGCTCAGCAGAGCTGAAAAAAACCCAAAGTTAATTAAAGTTAAAAAAAACTTTTAGTAAAAAATTAACCCCTTCCCCCACCTGCCCCGCAGCTGCCGCGACCGACATGCTGCCGCTAGTAGAACTACTGGTGCAAGCATGCCCATGAATGACAAGGCATGCTTGCTCTAGTTGCACTACTATCGGCAGCATGCCTTGCCACAAAAACCTTACTGTGCCCTTGCAAAATATTTAAAAAAAACGGCCCAAGTGTCCCCCTATAATAATAAATGTAAAAACAATGTAAATGCCCCGATAAATGTAAAAAGAATGTAAACGCCCCGTCCCTAGTCCCTATCATTAAAAAAATGTCAGTGCCCACATAGGAAAAGGAAAAAACATATGTGCCCCTTAAAAAATAAAAATTAAAACAATGTGCACGTTACAAAATAATAAAAAAAAAATGGCCAAAAAAATGCCCACATAAATTAAGAAAAAACATACTTACCTGCTCTGATGGGGGTCCAATGATGTATCTTTTTATTCCGGGGGTGGTCTTGGCAAAATAAAAAATGCCTACGCATAGGACAATGCCCATGTCCTGCACGCAGGACATCCAGGCGCTAATTACAGGTCTACTGTCATTGGGGGGTATTTATACCCTTTGGGCACTGTAAGAATTATCGAGAGAACGAGAATTCTGACACTGAATTCTTGTTCTCTCGAGCGGCAGCATGCCCAGGCGGGCTGTTCTTCATTTATTTAATATAGTTCGGTTGCAGCGCGGTAGGCGGCAGAAGGGGTTAATTGGTCTGCATTCAGCAAACCAATTTAAAACCATGCCGTGCGGTCGGAGCAATTATAGTTCCAACTGCTTTTTTTATGCTTTTTTTTTTTTTCTTTTTAAATAAGGCCAATTCAGAGGTGCGTGTTTCGCACCTCTGAATAGAACGGTTTAGCGGTTGCGACTTGCGCATCCGCTAAAACTCTGACTCAGGTCCGTAATGTTTAAAAAATCGCGTTGTCTGTTGCATGGTGAAGCAGGGATTTATTGCAGCGTCTTATTCGATTTCATTATAAATTATTTACGATGTCAAACGTGCAAATCCTTAATATATACCGTATATATATATATATATATATATACACACACACACACACACACACACACATATATATATATATATATATATATATAGTATATATATTTATGTGTGGTTGCTCAAATTGAGATACTCCATGCTTGTCTTTATGTTATCTACTGATCTGTCTTATGTAAAGCTTTTTAAACCATTTAAGGGTCAGCTCTTGTTCTAATAGGTCAGCGCATTGCCTGTAATATATGTTTATAATATTTTTTTAGACAGGAAATAGTTTTATGAATATAAGGGCAGCATTACCCTTAGTTAAGTTGGTGCCCGAACTCTCTTCCTAACCTGCTCTAGGGCGCATGCGTGATCCCTTAAAGGAAAGGGTGCGTTTTTAGGGTATTTAAATCCCTTTAAGTCTGTCATTCTCTTGATCTTGGTTATTCTCCCTGATGAAGTCCATTGGTTAAATTCCCGGATGAAACGCGTAGGAGATTTTCTGCCTGGTGTATGAAACATTCAGATAAGCCTTTATTTTATGTATTTTATGTACGCATATTTTATATACTTTTACCGGAATTAAACTTGTTGTGTGAAATACTACACTAGGTTGCTCTTTCATGTTCTTGTCTCTTGCTGAGTACTTGTACTGACAAGAAACCTGATGCAAAAAGAAATATCCAAGTCTACGGCTAAAGATACATTTGAACAAGCCTTATTGTACTGGATGTCTGGTACGCATATATATTTTTATTACTGGTTTATTCTTATGAAGCACGTGCACTTTATTATTTATTAAGAAAACTACACTATAGGCGCCTCCTGGTTTTTCTCACTCTCTTCTGATTCCATTTCCGTGGAAACTACCGGACACCTTACTGGGAAGGCAGTCCCCAACTAATCGGGTTTTTTCACGATTATTTGAACTGGTTATTATTAACTTTTTGGGACAATATTGTTCTCATTTGTTGCGGTGTTTATATATTTTCTATATATTTTGTTTATTATTACTGTATATTTAAGTTATATTTTATATGTTATATGTTTTATTTTGAGTGTATTTTCACTGTGTACCAATTGTAACACAATTTTAGTATTTGGGTTCATAGCGCCATTGATCGATTGTTTTGTGATTTTTTATTAAACTACCAGGTAGTTAAACTGGTATATAGATTGTGTATGTAGATTGTGTATATGACCTACTATGCATGTATAGTAGGTAATTTCGAAAATCTACGCACCTAAGAAGACGAAGCTTCTTAGGTGTGAAAACGGGCCAGTGACTCATCTGTTACCTGCTCCTGGAGAGCCCAGATGAGTATCGGCGTACCCTCCCTCCATCTCTCTCTGGGCTTGGGACAAAAGTCCCGGAAGTCCCCCCTCCCTCTTCTCACCCCCTGCCCTGCCCATGCCCACATCCTGCCCTGTGCCACTCCACCACTGGAAATTCTCCCACATCCAAAATGTGGGCATATTCCTATCCTAGCGATCGGAAAAATCCCCTATTGTGGAATACTGAATTCTGAGTTTTTTGGACATCCAAGGATCCTATTATAAGAGGTAGGGGGCTGGATCCACAACAACGTCGTCTTTAAAGACCGCATATACGCAATCTACGTACTGAAACGATACGTAGATTACGTAAAATAGTTACTACGCCTGCGTAGTAGCTAATATCGGCAGATGACGGCCGTAACTTGCAAGATGGACGTTGTTGTGGATCCGGCCCAGGGTTTGTAAGCATCAGCTACCATAAAGCAGCTCTCCAGGTGTTGTGAAACTACGAGTCCCAGCATGCTTTGTCAGGTATCAGATATGCCTATGCAGTTAAAGCATTCTGGGAGTTGTAGTTTCACAACACCTGGAGAGCCACAGGTTGGCCAGACCAGCCATAAACTCCGCAAAACGAGCCAGGTGGACATCTAATTTGACCGTCATTGACGGGGGATTTGGGGACATCCAGGTGACTAGGACGATTGGCATGTAGCATTTTTTTTGTTATTACTATACTGACATTAATGTATTTACTGCAAATATACTAAATATCCAGCATAAAAAGCCACACTGACATCGTATGACAATATAGACATAAAGCATGTAAAATATGGCAATGCTCTTACCTTCCTCATTGTAGGAAATCTGCATCTGTGTCATCCCCTGGTAAAGGGTCTTGTCCTGTAGGATACAAAAACCATCAGAATCTGCATTGTATGAAGACAGTGTTATAGATGAAATTGGCTAATTGTATTATTAATATAATTGCCACCATTTATACATATAGGGCCTGATCCAGAGCTATGCTGGGTCACTGTCCGTAATTACGGGCAGCGTAGCTCTGGAGCACTCCCTCGAGCATTCCCCTGTAGTTACGGACGCCCGATCCAGGGCTCCCTGAAAAATCGATTATGCTGGGCGACATCTGCAGAATGGCAGAAATGTTTTTCTTACGCATATAGTCGCCGTACCTACGGCAGCGGCCGTGGGTCTGGATCAGCCCCATAATACAGGGCTTTTTTTCTTTGTACCTGACAGTGATACAGTCCATCATATGGTCGACCTTATGATTACTTAATTTGCGACCACATGTGAATTCCTATTATTTTCTTATTCCGTTTTCAATAGCGCACTGCATCCCTGATGAAGCACAGTGGCTCAGTGAGTAGTTGATTGGCTCAGTGGGCAGTACTGTGCCTCAGTGAGTAGTACTTGTGACTCACAGCGCTGAGGTCATGATTTCGATTCCCAGACTAGGGGACTTAGATTTACTAAGCTGCGGGTTTGGGAAGGTGGAGATTTTGCCCATAGCAACCAATCAGTTTCTAGCTCTCACTTTCCTATTACATACTAGAGAACGTCAGCTAGAATCTGATTGGTTGCTATGGGCAACATCTCCACTGCTTAGTAAATCTGGCCCTAGGCCTTACCTGTGTGGTGTTTGTATGTTTTCTCCAGGTCTGCGTGTCTCTGGTTTCCTCCCACACTCCAAAAGCATATTGGTGGATTAATCGACTGCTAAATAAATTAGCAACAGTAAACAAATCCCTCCAATCGGGTGTATTAGGTGAGACCCAGGTTAAAAAACCTGGGTCAGCACCTTTCCCATTGCCACTGGATACGGGAAAAACCCTTCTTTTTTGCCCGGGTTATTAGACCTGGGCCAAGGACCCCGGCACCTTTCCGATTACCCCAAAAACCTGGGTATTAGTTAGTCCTGATTTCAGAACCTTTTGGTGACCCATTAGTTACTTCAACATGGTCTATAGTAGTCTTGCTAGCTCCAACAATGACCTCACGGGCCCGCTCTAGAGGTGAGCGTACGCCAGCTGACGTGACGCAATTTTGTTCTGTGAATGCTCAGAAATGAAGAGTGCGCAGTCACGGGATATTCAGATCTTAGCTGCGGCATCTTGCGTTCTGAGGGACGTGCTGAGGGAGGGAAAGGGTGGAGAGACGTAAGGGGCGTGGCCAAGAAAGTGCATCCAAGCCAGAGGCAAGCACAGACGTAACAAAGGACTGATTACAGAGAAACATTTGCACCAGCCCAAGGCCATGTCTAAGTCCAGGGGGTGACCTTCCGCGACCTATTTCTTACCCTTGCGTTAGGATGCGACATTTCAAACGCGTCACTGCCGATGTATTGCACCTTTTAATGTATTTAAACATACATTAAGTAAAAAAAATGTATTTTAATTCTTGAAAGATTATTTTCTCATATTTTTAGTTCGTTCATATGACACCTGAAGTGGTCGCACTATTTATAACCTTTATTACAGTCTATAATACCATGTACAACACTGCTCTTGCGCAACGTATTTGGCCGCGAAGCTGCTTAGCCGCAGTGTGCCCTCACGCTATGCGCTGTATTTGTATATGCGCTGTATATCTGTACTTGGAGGGGATGTAGCCCGGCCAACTTCTACAAATGCAAACACGGCAAGCACGCCTCTGGATTCAGACACATCCCTGTTTATATGGTGGCCCATACACAGCCAATTCACTACCCACCGTCAACAAAATCAGACCCTCCAACATGACCCCTTCCATTAGGAATGGAATACTCTGCTCCTAAGCTTCCAACTGTCACTCACCTGGTTTAACTGAATTCACTGATATTTGAAAAACTATTTGCCTCTTCAACAAAGGTGGTTACCATAGTAACTGACAGTTGGAAACTGAGGAGCTCAGTATTTTGTACCTAATGGAATGGGTCATGTTGGAGGGTATGCAAGATCAAATAATAAATAATAACAAGCTGTAAAGTTCAGATGAACTGACCACAAAGATTTGATTCCTTGGGCTGCTCAAACTAGGAACGTCAGAAGAAGGACTGATACTATCACACATGTCTTCAGAGGCTGCATCACCTGCAAAAGAGGTATAATTAAAGGCACTCTCAAATTGAAGCAGGTTTTTTGGTCATTTCTGGTTGCACAATAAAACAGGTGTTTTGAAGACATGTCAAAAGTCATGCAAGGTCCATACTGACCTATCCATTAGAACAGGCCTGACCAACCTGTGGCTCTCCAGGTATTCTGAAACTACAACTCCCAGCATTCTTTGTCTTCTGTCAGCTATGCAGTTAAAGCATGCTGGGAGTCGTAGTTTTAAAACACCTGGGACCTGATTCAGAGTTTTAGCGGATGTGCAAGTAGCAACCGCTAAAACGTTCTATTCAGAGGTGCATGTTTCTGAAGAAACACGCGCCTCTTAATTGGCCGTATTTAAAAAAAAAAAAACCACCAGTCGGAGCTATAATTGCTCCGACCACACAGCTTGGTTTTAAATTGGTTTGCTGCATGCAAATCAATTAACCCCTTCTCCCGCCTACCCCGCTGCGACCGAAGTATATTAAATAAATAAACAACGACCCGCCCGGGCATGCTGCCGCTAGTAGAACTACTGGTGCAAGCATGACCATGAATGACAAGGCATGCTTGCTCTAGTAGTACTACTATCGGCAGCATCCCTTGCCACAAAAACGTTACTGTGCCCTTACAAAACAATAAAAAATAACACCTACAACACTGGACCACCATCAGAGCAGGTAAGTATGTATTTTCTTAATTTATGTGGGCATTTTTTGGGGCATTGTTTTTTTAACGGGCACATGGCGCTGTTTTTTTATTTCAAGTATGTGGGCACTTTTTTATTTTTTTAAAGAAGGGGACAAGGATTATTTTTATTATTTTTTTTTTATACGGGCACATCTCGTTTTTTTATTTATTCTCTGTGGGCACTGTAATTTTTTAAATGATAGGGACGGGGTATTAACATTCTTTTATAATTTCTTATTATAGGGGGACACTTGGGACGTTATTTTTTATTTTTGGAAGGGCACAGTAACGTTTTTTGGGGCAAGGCATGCTGCCGATAGTAGTGCTACTAGAGCAAGCATGCCTTGTCATTCATGGGCATGCTTGCACAAGTAGTTCTATTAGCGGCAGCATGCCCGGGCGGCCCGTTCTTTATTTATATAGTTCGGTCGCGGCAGCTGCGGGGCAGGTGGGGGAAGGGGTTCATTTTTTACTTGTTTTTTTTTGGTTTACTTGGGTTTTTTTCAGCTCTGCTGAGCTGTGTCTACACTTTGCACCATCTCTTGAGATGGTGCAAGTGTAAGGCTAATTAAACAGCCAGCGGACCGCTGTGGAAACTATATTTAAATGAGAAAAGCAACTCTTTTCTTATTTAAATATTCCTCCACAGAAGCAGCCCGGTCGGATATGGACACAGTCGGATACTGTGCGTGCTCCCGATCTGGGCATGCGCAGTGGCCATTTTTTCTGCGCTTCCGTCTGAAAAATAGACTGAAGCGCAGCTCTGAATCAGGTCCCTGGAGAGCAACAGGTTGGCTTGGCTTGCCCCAACCAAATCTCTAGCACACAGAGCAAACAGACATTTTGCAGAAGGGAACCAATGCTCTTAGAGTGACTGTGTTGTAGTAAGATTCCCAGAATGGCTTATGGGATATGTATACCTGTAATGATTACAAGATAGGTAACATATCAACAGACCCTTCAACATGACCCCTTCCATTAGGTACACTATACTCCGCTCCTGAGTTTCCAACTTTCAGTCATCTGTTTTAAATGAATTAACTGATATTTAAAAAATATTCTCCTTGTGAACAAAGGTGGTTACCATAGTAACTGACAGTTGGACGTTTAGGACCACAGCATTTTGTACCTAACGGAAGGGATCATGTTGGAGGGTCTGCATCAATGCTGGCTAGGGTGTGTATAGCAAGGAGCCGGACAGTTCCACAAACATTAATGGATATCCCTGGATTATTCCAGATATCCGTAAATAATTGTTATATAAAAGTCTTTTTTTTTTTTTTTTTTATTATTAGCATTGCATTACATAATAACAAGTTATACATGTTTTTTGGGTTTTTTTTTGACAAGTTATATACATACATTCAATTTTCACAATGAATCTTTTATCTAAAAGAATGATGTAGTGATGATCTCAGTTTTTCACAATGTATTGACCAATCAAATCAAATTGTCTTAATTAGCCCACTTATATTTATTTACAATGAATTTGTTCAATCATAAAGAGGAAGGAACAAGAATTACCCAAGAATCGGCACTCCAAACCCCCCGCGCCCACTTTGTTATTCTGTGTTTACCGATATGGGAGGATCATTGGCAATTTCTCTTAGCAAATACCACGCAGTATTACAGAAGGATTCCCTGACTCTCTGTTGTATTCCCGGAGCAAGAATAGCTATATAACCCTCCCAACATTCAAAGAAACTTTCCACTTTAGTATCTTTTTCTAGCAGAGTCTCCAACCAATCCATCTTAAAAAGGAAAAATAGTTTTTCCAAAAATAACTGCATGGTCGGTCGAACATTGGACATCCAGGTTTGAAGAATAACCTTTTTTGCCGCAGCATTAAGAGTTTTTTATCTCCAATGGCCATTCTTTTTCCCTGTGGCAACAACCCAAAGATAGCCCATTCCGGGTTCAGTGAAAAATTAACTAAGTGCCGTTCCACAAACCCTCTCACCTGTAGCCAGAACCTTCTAATCATGGGACATTCCCACATACAATGAAACATATGGGCGTTTAATGTACCACACCTAGGGCATGCTGAGGAATCCCTACTACCCATCAAATATAGTCTATGAGGGGAATAATATGCATAGTGATAGGTCTTGTACAACATTACTCTATATTGGTTTGATTTTATGAATTTACAAGCATTGTACAGGCCCTTCACCAATCTTTCAGTTGATAACCCCGGGAGGTGTAACGTCCACTTCCGAAAGCCGGATTCAACGGTCTCATGGTCTAGCATTTCTCTCAAGTAGCGATAATGGATAGTTATCGCCTTGGATTTGGGAGGAGTTTGAAACAAGATTTTATCTAAGGGATTCTGCCAATCCGCAGCTGACAGTGAGCGAGTTATTTTGGCCGTGTAATATTGAGCCTGTAGAAAAGCTATTGGATGATTAGTTAAGAATTGGAATTTTTCCTTAGCCTGGACAAAGGTAAGTGGTCTTTTGATTGCAGGATTTATCAAGTGCCCAACATACTGTATCCCATTTTGTTTCCATATATCAAAAGGGAAAGTAGCTGCACCCTCCTGGAATGTGGGGTTATGCAAAAATGGCAAGAATAAGGAACATTGAGACTGCAGAGCAAGTTTATGGCGTAGAACTAGCCATAGTTTGCGTGTATGCCAAAGTAAAGGGTTGTCTTTCACGTGCTCAGGAGCTTTGCGGTCTGATATGTGAAGAAAGCTCACCAGGCCTAGATTACCCAAAAATCCCTGTTCTACCTCATAATTAGTATATATGCTGGAGTTATGTATCCAGTCTCTCAAATATCTTAGTAGTGCCGCCTGGTTGTACCAGCCAACATGTGGAAGATTAAGCCCTCCATTATTATTTGGCTGCTGCAATTTCAATAAGCTTATACGTGATGCTTTACCTTGCCATATAAACTTGCGAAATAAAGCATGAAATTTAGCAACCTCCCTATGGGATAATAGAAAGGGTAAGGACTGAATGACATACAATAGTCTTGGAAAGGTTACCATCTTTATTAGGCTGACTCGACCCATAAAAGATAGAGGGAGATCCCGCCACCGTTCCAGCTCCCTTTCCATCTCCACCATCGCTGAATTGTAGTTGAGATTATACAACATGGAAGGGTTTTTAGGCAGTTTAATGCCCAAATAAACTATGTGCTCTTTGGCCCATTGTAGTTGCGAATGATTACACCATTGTGGTTTAGTGATTAGGGGGTTTAGGAGCATCGCTACTGACTTTGCCATATTGACCTTAAAACCAGAAACTGCACCAAAAGAAGAAAGTTTGTACATGATGAAATCTAGAGAGTCTCGGGGGTTGGCTATATAAAGTAAGACGTCATCTGCAAATGCAGATATTTTTATTTCCACTCTCCCCACCCTAATACCTCGAAAGGTCGGGCAGCCCTCTAATACACGGAATAGAGGATCAATGGATAAATTGAACAAAAGTGGAGAGAGTGGACACCCTTGCCTGGTACCTCTCCCCATCTCCAGTTCATCTCCTCGCATCCCGTTTATTACTATAGAAGTTTTAGGGTTTAAATATAAATATTGGATCAAATTAACAAATGAATGTGAAAAGTCCCTATGTTTTAATACTGCAAATAAATGGGGCCAGGCTACAGTGTCGAAAGCTTTTTGTGTGTCGAGACTCAGGAGCATATAATCATGTGATGTAATATTTGAAGCTGCTGTGACAGCCGCAATGGCGGATCTAATGGCTTTCACAGAATGACGTCCCTGCACAAAACCCGCTTGATGTGTGGTTATTAAATCTGGCAAAATAGATTGTAACCGATTCGCGAAAATCTTGGAGAGTATTTTGAAATCTGTATTTAATAAAGTTATTGGGCGATAAGAGTCTATTGACATCGGATCTTTGTGGGGTTTAGGGATGAGAGAGGTAATTGCTTTATTAAATGTTGGATAATGTGGGTTGTCTTTGATGATTGTTTGATACAATTCTAGCAGAAGTGGAGTCAGCTCAGTTTGTAATAACTTAAAATATTCATTCGTGAACCCGTCCGGACCGGGGGCTTTATGTAAGTGTAAGCCAGATATAACTGACCTTATCTCCCCTTCCGCTATACTTGCTTCCAATAGTTCTTTTTGTGCAGAAGACAATTTAGGGAGTCGCGCTTCGCGTAATAACTGATCTTGAGTGCCTGAATCATGTGGGATCGGACTGTAAAGTGCTTCGTAATATTCCTGAAAATGTTTTATGATTTCCTTTGTGGCTACCGATACAGTGCCTGTATGCGGATCTTTTATCGCTGTTATAAAAGACCTTTTCCTCCAAGGTTTAGAAAGGTTACCAGTAGTCTGCCCGCCTTATCTCCCCATCTAAAGTATTTGTGTCTGGTGAAATCTAATGAATTTTTTGCCTGGGAGGTCAAGAAACCTTCCATGAGATGTTTTGCCTGTAAATAGGAGTTTTTGCTGTTATCATCCTGTGATACCAAATAATCTCGAAACGAGGTTCGAACTGTTTGTTGCATCTCTTTGTAACGCTCCTGGTTTTGTTTGCATTTTTGTGCAGTAAAAGACATAATATGTCCTCTCATAACCACTTTAGAGGATTCCCACAATAGGATTGGATTATCCCAATGCTGGATGTTTGTAAAATGTGCTGTGAGAAAATGCTTGAACTCGGTAGAATTATAAAAGTGGTTGGGGAATCTCCAGTGAAACCCTAGTTTTGGAAACAAAGTATCTGATAGTAAGAAAAAATCAATTCTCGAGAACGACTCATGCGCAGCTGAGTAGCATGTATATGTCTTTTCTGTCGGGTGTTGGATTCGGCAGGGATCGTGTACATAGTGTGTTTGTTTGAAGCTTTGTAGAGTTTTCCACCTATTTCCTCTATTCCTAGAAATCTGAGATGACCTGTCTAGGGGCCTGATCCAGAGCAACGCTCGCAAGCGAGCGTACGACGAGCGTATGCGAATTTTCGGGAAAAAATTCGCAATGCACATGCCCAGTATGACAGCTTCCGGTCGCCCGAGCGTCATGAGCGAATAGCGGGCGTATCGTTAGCGTATTTTTCGCTCGCTGGGCGTATTTTTTTTACGATGGTCGGCTGGGCG